>ML777180.1:1100288-1174154 GCA_009831015.1 Picea engelmannii
AGGCAAAAATGGGATGGTTGGTAGGGTTGGCCTCATCACTGATTATATAGGCCAGTTGGGCTTCCCTGTATAGCCTCCTATGTTCTCCTCCAAACACTGGGATAGTAGCATATGTGAGGTCCATCTGCAAAGTTCCCCCCAATCTTTTTATCCAAGATCTTGATAACAACATATTGAACTTGGGGGGGACATCAGCCACTACAATATCCATGACCACACTTTTCATGGGCAACTGAAACAATGTCACGACCAGGTCTTTGATAACTCCTAGACATTGAACTTTTCTAGAGTCAAAGGAATAGAGGTCATGATAGGCTCGGGTGACTTCTATCCCTAACTCTTCCATGACAGTTTTGGGCATGAGGTTGTGAGAAGCCCCCGAATCCATCAACCAGTTGTGCAGTACCTTGTCATGTATGTTCAAGGAAGTGTAGAAGGGAGGGGATGAGTCATTCCTATCTTCTACCATAGGACCTAGAATAACTGCAGGCTTTTCATCTTGCAAATTGATGGAGTCTGTGGGAAGGCATGAGACTTCAGACTGTAAAATCTCAGAGAAGCATTTCTTGAACCCTTCATGTTTAATCAATTCGGTCAAGGGCACAGAGATTCTGATCTTTTGAATTTCATGCTCGAAATTAACAGAAGATGTAAGCTTCGAGATTTCTCTTATTTTGGGAACATGACTCTAGACTATGGGAGAGAGGGGTTGGGGATTCTTACCTCTATGACTGTCTGCTACTTCATTAGCAGGTTTCTTTGTTCTAGTGAACTGCTCAGGAACATCGGGTGCTACTGTCTTTTTCTTAGACCTCAGATCATACCTGCCTTGGCTGCCACTAGCCTTGTCTCCCTTTCTCAGTTCATTTAGTTGATTGTCCATGAGAGACTCCTCGTATGTTGATTGAGTGAGATGAGGAAAAGGAGGAGTGTCCCTGTAGCAATGGATTTTAGGATCAAGCTCATTTGTTTCCCCTTCTTCCCCCTCGGCCACAAAATTGTTTTAAAAAGGGGCCTGAATTTTCTGGTCTTCTCTGTCTCTTCCCCTCTCTCTTTGCATAGTCAGGGAAGTAATATTGTTTGGCCTCCTGAAACCTTTTTTGTTTTCAGCGTTTTGAAGGCCCTTGTATGCTTGCCTCCCCTCCACCTTCATTCTCTCCATCTCTATAGACAGAGACTTCACCATCTTGGTCAGTTCATCCACTTGAGGGTGGGGCATCGATGGGCCAGAAGTCGAGGTTTCCGATCTTCCCTTTCTTCTATCTGCATCGGTCTTGTTCCTCAGTCTATCAGCTGCTAATACATTGGATTCCACTTCTATGGCTGCATCTTGCATTTGATCTAAGGAGGTGGCTCTTCTTTCTCTCAATAAAATACATAAATCGGGGCCAAACACACTAGCATAAGAAATCTTGGCCGAGTCTTCTGAGGGTTTTATTTTGGCAGGAATTTTATTATACATCTTATTGAATCTTTTGGAGAAGTCAGAGACAGACTCTCCTTCCATCTTCTTCAAATACCCGAACTCTATCATGTAATACATGAAATCCTTCCTATCTCCCCACTGCCTCAGGAAAGCACTATCCAGGGCTTCGATCCCAGCAATAGATCTGGGGGCCAATCCTCTAAACCACTTCCTCACCTCACTATCCAAGCTCTGGATGAAGACTCTCATCCAGACATCTTCGTTTTCAATGTTCAGGTTGTCTGCATAACTGTAGAAAGCAGCCAGGTGCTCTTCCGCAGTTATGTCCCCTTCCCCGGTGAACTTGGGCATATACTTCAAGTAATCTCCAGCAGGGAGAGGATTCATAGGATGGGGTAGGATTAAGGGAGCATATCTGGCAGTGACTATGGCGTCCATTCTATTTAGAGGGGGAATAGCGCCAGCCATAGGAATATTAGGTGGAGGAGAACTTGGAGGAGAAGGAGTTCGCGAAGGGGCTACTGGGAATGAGTCTCTAAGTGGAATGGGAAACAAAAGGGGATTTAAAGAGAAGGCTAACGGGCTCAAATCAACAGATGCTCCTCTTTGTGCAGGAGTGGAAACAGTAACAAGAGGAGGAGTGGCAAAGATAGGAGTGGGGAAATCTTCAGCGGTCCTGGGTCTACGCCAATGCATAGCTTCAGAGGAGAGGGGAGGGACAAGGATTTCTCCCTCCAATCCCGGACCAGCAGGGGAAAACTCAGCAGGAACACTCCTGAAATTCAGGAAATGGGAAACCTCTGAAAGAGTTCTGTTAAGAAACTGAGGAGGAGAAAATGGAGTTCCTATAGAAGGAGATGGCAGATTACCTGGTTCGGCGATGGAAGCTTCTTCTTCAGAGGCCTTTCCTTTTCTGAGAACCACCTCCAGATCAGTTTTAGGTGTAGATAGAGGCAGTTGTGGATGGGACCACATGTGTCTGCCTATGAAAACCATAACTAACACGGCAGGTTCACCACAGTGGAGTCGTCACAATGGAGTCACCAAGTGCACAGTAGCAATCTTCAAAGGCTCTGATACCCGATGCACCTTCAAAATCAGAGGCTCAATGTCGTTCAATCCCAGGGAAAATTTTCAACTTCGTCCCTAGCAATGGCGCCAGAAATGTTAGCGTCATAAGTCACTCCTGGATTGCTTGCAGGAGAAGAGCCCAATGCCCATCAGTTTTATGTCACGATAGTTTGTAATGGGTGATCAAATGGGTAGAGACTTAGGAAGATATCACTCTAACTTAGGGACTGGGTCTAGTATGTAAGGAATAAAGGATGTCTTGATCTAACTTTAGTCAGTGAGTTGATTTAAAGATGGGCAGGTTGAAGACTTGGTGAGAGGGGTGAACAAACTACCTCAGGCAACAGACCTTTCAGTAGTTTGTAGAAGAAAAACTATGAATGCAAGATCCTCTTGGTTCAGGGCTTCGAGAAACTGAAAGGGGGACTTGACTAGATCCTTCAATTCCAAGTCGTTCAGCGCTAAGAAAATCACAGAGACCGATTAGAAACAATGCAATTGTTACAGTGATCCAACCTACATCATCCTATAACAGTTACAACTCGACTGGATCCTCCAATTCTGAGCTACTCTAATACAGTGTAAACAAAGACGTGAAAGAAACTGACATTCATAAGGCAAGAAGTCTCAAAAGTCCACACATAACCAGGAATAGCAGTGCTTCATTAAAGATTTACAACCGGGAGCCTTTCTCAACCATTGATGATTACAAAATACAAAAACTGAGTCTATATACTCAGAAAAATTCGCCTAACAGAGTTGTGCTCAGTCATCCAAGGCTTGGTGTCCCTCAATTCAAATTCGGACGGATATTCTTCGTCAGACGCCTCCTTAATTGTGCATGGCTCCTGCAAGGGGAGTAGTTGAGCCATTAAGTGCCAAGTTAGCGTGTGCAGACCTTTCTGGCTAGTCGAGGACTCAGCATGGCTTCTTTGGAAAAAATCGGTACACAGGACCCTCTCGGGCAGGCAACTTGCCAGACCCTCCATACCTTACACTTAATGAATGAGGAGAGGTTTCAACCACCCCTTCTCACCTTCATTTACTCCAAGCGAAAACTAGGATTGAGGTCGAATCAGATGGCACCTGGAGATCGCGATGATCCCTTCTGTGACCAAACTCGACGCCTTTGGCCCCTCTTGCACAACTCTTTTTATTTCCCAAGTGACCACGAGTTGTGACCCTGTGTTTATTCTCAAAGGTGATTTCCCACCGACCGCCAATCTGCTCTCATGGATGAATCCGGACTGTTGACAATATAATCTCGCCCGCTTACTTGCTTGGAAGCCTAAAACGAGATTTTTTCGTGTTGTGCTCAGACGCTTCTTGTGCAACTTGCAGACCTGAATACTCTTGTGCCCAGGACAAGAAATGCTACTAACACAACCCAATGGTAGTGTCTCAGCTCTACCATAAATTGGCTCTAGGTGCAAAGAAAGTATCTGACCTAGTGTTAACCAAGTACATCAAGGATCCAATCAACATCTTGTACATCATGGGATCACCAAATATGAATCTAAAGTAGAATCACTCAAATTCTTCATATTTTTCATTATAGGTGTAGTCATGGACTTGCAATCCATCATATCGAATCTCATCAATAGCCCCTGAATGAGGAATATCTCATTTGTTCTCGTCACACCTCTATCCCAAGAGTACATCCGGCCAAGATCCTACATCTCAAACTCTAAGGCAAACTCCCTCTGTCACTGGATTAAGTCTTGTTGTCCAATCTGCCTCACTGGTTGCTCCCTTTGTGACTGAGACAAAATCCATACCCAATCCTCCTGACTAGTTTCTTCCTCTGTCACTGTAGAAATATCTATTGAAACAAGTGTATCCTCCCAGTAGATATCACATCTCCTCGAAGCCTCCTCACATCATGACACCTTTATATTAGTCCTGGAAGATGTCTCTCTCCCACCTTAATATGAGGGGGAACTTTTTCTGAATGAACGGCTCTTCCTCTGAGTCAACTGACTCTCTCTGAGATCATGCTCACTCTGAGTCTGTACAAATTCTGGAGCCATCTTCTCCCTTTGCATCTGTTTATCTCCTCTGAATTATGATCTCCAATAAGTTGTCTTGGGAGGTTTCTCCTCCCTACTGGATCTTGAAGGCTCACTCCCTTTGAACTATGGCTCCCTCTGTGTTGGTACTTGGTGGGGTTGACTGCCTCACCACTAGTGGAGCCAATGATCCTCCTCATAACTGGAAGGTTTGGAATCAATGATGTGACTCCATGTAACTCAAGAATCCACGAAGTGTTGCATGTCTCACTACATCTTACAATGTATCATGAAGCCATGTTGGCCTCTTCCTAGTCACTGCAGTGTCTCTAAGTAGTTCCATCGACCCTTCTGGATCTAGTAACTCTTCCTGGTGATATGAAGAGTAAACAAATGAAATAAATAGATATGTACGGTCACCTTTCGGATCATCCCGCTCCTCACTATCAATCTCCATGTGGAACACTCTGTATCCCACAAAAGTATCCTTCTTTTTTGAAGGTTCTAACTTTTTCTTCTTCACCTTTGGGATATATATTGGCATGTATAAAAATCCATGTTTGGATAGCCTAATCCATGTCTCAAACTAGAGACCATCTAATATGTTTCCTCATGCAACCATCATTGTAGCTCCCTCTCAGATATATCACCTATGACCTTCCTGGAACAAGCGCAATAACAAAAATAGCAGACAAGAACAATATTCTTAAGATAAGGAAATAGGAACAAGAATAAAAAAATCGGAAACATGAACAACACTTTTCCAGTGTTGTTACCAATCGTTCCTCCATGGTAACATTCCCATAACAAAATAAGAATAAAAGAAAAGAGAAACACTTTTCTAGTGTTGTGACCTCCATAGCAACATGCCCGAGACAAAGACAACAACTAAGAACATCTCCTAGAGGAGATCAATTCTATCTTGCAAACAAGTGGATCAATAGTATTATTTACATAATGATTATGGTACTAACAATATTCAAGTGTCACTAAAAATTTGATAGAAAAAGGTGCTCATCAGTAATAGAAATCTAAAGATTGTTGTCCCAGTTACAATATGTATTTAATATGAAGAAATATAAAAATATCAAACCTGATATGCAAACCTGGAGTCTTAATTTCTAGGGAGGGTGCACTATTCCTCTGAATGCACTAGATTCAATTATCCCTTTGGTTCATTGCCTGGACAAGGTCCCTTGTACATCCCCTACAAACACTCTCATACTCTGCTAAATTATATAACTTGGAAAAATATATAAGTGCATACCTCTGAAATTTGTAATTCCATCCATCTTGTCTTCTAATCTAAAACTGGACACCATCAGTACATGAGGAAATCACAAAATCAAGTTAGCAGAAAGTTCAATGTCCAGGAAAATGTCAATAAACCCTAAAATTTGAACTTTGGCAGAAGGTCAAGCTAAGAAGTGCAGTAGGTATGCCAGGGCAAGGCGAGATTCTCTATACAAAAGGTTTTCCTCAACTCAGCCCACTAAATGCTAACGAGCTTCACAAAGAAAGTTGTTGCAACTGTAGTAGTGGTTTTTAGGTAAAATTTCAACTTCCACCAAGATAATCTTAGACCAATAGGGGGTGTGTTAGGATAGGGTGATATGATCTATGGCAGAATTAAACTCAGCATCCTCCAATAAGTTTCTCAACGATCTTGACAAGTTCAAGTATGTGCAGCGGCAAACAAAAACTGTGCAATGGCAATATTTCAACTAGCTTTGATACCATGTTGATGTTTTATTATTATAAGAGTTGATAGTTATTTCCTTATGATTAATAATAAGATTCACTTTCATACATCAGTTATCATAGAATAACTATACATTGAAAATCTCAACTATAACAATGCACCGGAAATAACAAGATCTAGAAATATTAACCATGCACAGTAGACACAAGAACACAAGATTTTATCCTAGGAAACCCAACCTTGGGAGAAAACCCAACAACCTTTCTATAGAAGAATTCAATCCAAGATATTACCAGTACATCACCATCAATAGCCAAAAATACCATACAGAGAAGATCCTCCCCAAGGCTAGCATCACCAAGACCTAGTGCCTCAATAAGATGACCAAGATCAACCAAGAATATCCTTCCCAAGTGTGGCGCACTCATCAAGATCCCAGAAACCCAAAAATAGCGAAATTACCAAAAAAACTATAGTTGCAACTGCCTTGTGTGCACTGCAAAAGGACCTATCTGACTGTCCAAATGAAATGATTCAATCGTGTATTTATACTAATCTGGGCACCATTCTAGGGCCGACTTCTTATTTCTGGGTCTTTAGTATCTCTATTATTTTCCTATGGGGTCGACTTCTCTTCTTGGGTCTCCACTTCTTCCTGGGGATTCTGTAATGGTGTAGATGGGTCTTCTTGTACTTTCTTGTGGAGAATGACTACCCGAAGTTGCAAATATCCAACACCCAGCACACCCAATGCATGTGCATAGCGTGTGGAGATAACCATGCAAAGAATATAACACATTCCCGATAATTTCTCCATATAAATATCTTTAATGAGATCGCCATGTAAGAATCGCTCTTGACATTTTCCCGATGTTCCTCCCATACAAAACAAGTAGCAAGTGAAAGAATAAGTTTGAAATTATTCATTTTGAAAAAAGGGAAAAGGTCTTGGTGTAGTTGATACCTTCCTACTGAAAAAATCTGTTTGCTACTAGTTGGGCCTCAATAGAGAAATTTTGAGGTAAAAAATGGGTCTCAAAACAAAAAAATGTGCAATCAACAACTTTAAAAGAACTAATAGGGTTCAAAATAATGATGTCAATCATAAGATAAGTCACCTAACACAATGACATGGGACATGAAGGAAACAGAAATATGAGTGTATGACACGTGACACGATGACCTCATAAACATGACACAGAGAACACACACACACATATGAAAAAAAAATGAAAATTACACATACAAAAATGAAATATAGACATAAAGATTCATATTTTGTTAGAAACTAGAAGATTTACATGATACAAAACATGTTGCATAATACATTGTAACATCAATGATGATCAAATGACAAACACTTAACGCACAAGAAATTAGAACATAAGCTACATCATTCTCAATCTCATTCAGTCATAAAAATAAAAATGTATTACAATGTACATAGATACTGAGCTAGAGTCACTGATACTATAGGTGGGAATACCAATGGAAAATATGAAATAGCTATAGGGTGGATAATATAATTGTAGATGGAAGAATATTATAGCTCATGAATCGCAACTGTCAGTAGTCCTCCATGTCATAATCATCGAGATTAGCATCACTACCAATGCTCTCTCTTCCATAGTCCTCATCCTCCTCTATATCCAATGCAATTTGTGCATATGTTGGTGTGGAATATGACCTCTTAAGAGGATCACCATCATCAAAAGTGACCAACTCTAGCATTGGTTCATTAAGATCCAAGTTGGCTAGTGCCAACTCAACACTGTTGTCCAAACCCATATCATTAGGAAACGCATCCCACATCTTTGTCTTTACCATCAACCATTCTTATCTCCACATGTAAATAAGATGGAGGTTGGTGTGCACATACACCATTAAGTCACCTGACGCGATGAAAAAGAGAAGAGTTCAACATAAGAGTGTATACTTGAGTGAAGGGTATATTTTTACTAGGGTCATGAATAAAGAGTTCAACAATCAATACCACCAACATCGAGGTACATAAAGGGCTTGGTTCTCTTGATGAAGTTCCAGTTCCATACCCTCATACATGATAGAATCCAGTGGAAAAATTGTAATCCTTCCAATATTGAAATCTTGAAAACTGTTAAGTCTGTTGAATTTTGAATGGGACCTAAAATTCTACTTTCTCCATATGAAGTCCAATGAGAATGGAACCACTCTCAAACATCCTCACACAATTAATGGTAATGTTAAAAATTTTAGTAGAAGGATGTAAATGAAATATAAAGGAGAATGCAAAAGACACATCTCAAATCCATGTCTGGCACGTATCCTCATGAATCTGTGTCCTCATGTTGGATACATGACACAGAGGGCTAGATGGATTTGTCTTGCTACTTAGATCATAAGGGTAAATATTTTTGGAGGGAAAGAAAAATAAATTATTTTTTATTGTATTTTCAACTTATCTTATTATCATTTTACTCAAATTTCAAGTGTAGGCACTCATTATATGTCGAATTTAACTTTGCATCCAACTAGTACCCACTATGCATACTCTTGATGGACCCATAGTGACATAAATTGGAAATACATGAGAAAAACATAAAATATTTTTCTCATGTATTTCCAGTTTATCTAACTACGGGTCTATCAAAAGTATGTAGAGTGGGTACTTATTCAAGGAAAAATTATACCCACGGTGAGATAAATTGGAAATACACGAAAAAACATGTTTCTTTCAAGAAACACATTTTTTCATGTATTTTCAATTTATTTCACTATGGGTCTATCAAAAGTATGCAAAACAATAAAAACAATAAAGTCATCGTGAATATCCTTCACAACAAACCTATCAGGCCATAATTCAACCTTCTTGCTAGTTTGTGTTAGTTGGGATATATACAATAAATTGGCATTCAAACTTGTTATATGATACACATCAATGGTCACACCATTTGACATCCAATCCTATCACAACCGACAATATTAAGTGCATAATCATTTGCAACAAATATTTATTCTTTGGTATCTTTACTTAATGAATAAAAGAGAGAAGCATCCATAGCCATATGATAGGTACAACTAGAGTCAACTATCCACTCACTTTTATAAATGTGAGCATGCAATGTCCGAGAAGCACCAATACATAAAGTAAAGTTACTTCCCTTACCTTATAAAATTGATGTTATAGGTCGGTTGGTCAACTAGTTAACACCTCAGCTTCAAGATTCTTTACCTTATTGTCAAGATCTTTGGTCTTCTTCCAAAAAATCTTCTCAACGTGTCTTTCCTTTCAAAAATGTTGATAGTCTTCTTCTTCATCCCTTTCTTAGTCCATCGCTAATCAGCATTATTCTTCTAGTCAGTTTGGAAAAAAAAAATCCTTATAATAATAACCTCCATTATCTTTCCCTTGATTGTATTCTTGACCTCTTTATTTATAGTTTTTTCAACCTTTTCCCTCAAAAGGAGATGGCCCTGTTGCTTTATCTCAATTTGTTTTCATCAAACAACTTTTATTGTGCTCTAATCAACAAACCGCAAAAGGAATCAAAGGTATAGTCCTTACTATCTTCATTTATAGAACCCCAACTAGAATGGAATGTTGAACACAAAACATCATAACATGTCTTCAACTTCGACAATATTAGTTTTATAGGTTGATCATATTTCTTCATAAAATTCTTTCCTCATTCACTCAATTTCAACTTAAGCTCCTTCACTTCAGCCAAATAGTATTCAATCCTATCAAAGGAGAGATGACTAAGAGATATCAACTCTTTCTCAATATACATAACCTAATTATCATTGATTTTATTGAACAAATTCTTCAACTTCTTCTAAATTTGGTTCGGATAGTCGACCATGCTTGCATGAAAGTGAATATCTTCATATGTGTAGGTTGTTATAACTTTCCTTGTCCTTCTTCTTTTTGATGATGAATTTTTTTTATCATCCTTAGGGTTTGGAACTAAAGTCTATGTAAACTTCCAAATCCCTTTACTCTTTAATAACATGTACATGTCTTGTGCTCATGCGCCATAGTTGCAACCATTTAGAACTACAAGTTATTTCTTAGAACTCATCATCGCCCTGCAAAACCCTAATCCAATTTACAAGTAAAACCCCGAGACAGTCTAAAAGATATTTGAATTGACATGAGAGCATATGCAAGCAATAACCTCCAAAATGAATTGTAGACAACATATTGAGTCTGAAACCAACAATTTTGATACCATTTTGGAGAACCAGACAATAATAGAAGTGAATAGAAATGAATTCCAAGAAGAGGTGGTGTTTAAAGACACCATTATAACATTGAAGAACAAGTGAGTATAGAAAAACATATGGAATAATACTCAAAGCTTGATTATTGCCACATTATTGTTATGATATATTGATCCATAGGATCATCTATATATAACCCAAAGTATAACTAACTACCATAAAATAAGGAAGACAGTCAAATTTGATCACCTTGAGTGTATATAGATCTCCATATTTTCTACCTCAACATGCACATTAGTTGACTAAGTTGAGAACACATTTGGTCAATCCAATTGACCATTCAACTTCCTAGTTGTCCTCTCTAGTTTACCTTCCACTATCAATTGTTTGTCCTCCTAATGATTTGAAATTTATCCAATTAGGTCTTAATGCTAGGTTAGATACCCCTAGTAATTTGTTTGGATCATAGGAGAGACACTCAAGGGAGATTTTCCAACACTTGTGATTTCACTATATCAATGTGTAGGAATCCTTATGGTCATCCTAAGGAGGGTATTTGTATAATTAATGTGCAATGCAAACATATATATTGGAAGAGTCAATGCATGGCTAGTACATAATGCAAATTACATACAAGGATTTGTAAGGATATATGTATGGATAGAATGAAGTGAAAACTTCATACACTATAGGTTCAACATCCAATTTTTAAACAATTATGATGATTAATGTCCACTAAGACCAAATTGGTATATCTGACCTTAAGAATGTAAGGGATTACTTGGAACTCTTTAGAATTTTATTTATGTTCTTGAAAATCATTAAGAAAAGTGTTCCAAGATCACCATAGTTTTGTTTAGTTAAAAGGTTAGCAAGGTTGGTAGTGTGACAAATATTTTGAAATTGAGATCTAATATGAGTATATGTCGAACATTCTAAGAGAAAGTGCTTTTCATATTTAACCCTCTTAGTGTCACAAAGGTGATAGACTCTTTTATCCCACGGTGTTTTGGAAATTGACCAATGCCCAATTTCACTATGGAGCTCATGTGAATTTGTTCTTATTTTAGCAATGCTTATTTTCTTCCTTACACTAATCAAAACAGAGAGATATTTTTTATCTTCTATATTAGGGTTTATTATCTCTTTATAATATTTTGATTTCCCTTTTCCCTATAACTATTTATTGCACCACATTTTCTCCTTAGAATAATATTTTTAATATTATCCTTATTCTGCAATATGATCTCTTTCTTTATTCCCCAATGGTTTAACCAAGATTGGGCATCCTTATGACATCCCCACTTGAGCCAAAGGTGGTTTTGGTTGTAGTTTGAAGCAATTTCAGAAAGTCTCTTGTCTTCCATGTTTAACTTGTTCTTATACATTAGGTACATAGTCATAGCCATGCTCTTTGGGGGAAAGGCTTGCTTTTATGAAGATGATAGGATAGGGTGTATTTCTTTTAATTTTGAGATTATAGGTTATAAAATTCTTTTGGATAAAATTATAGGTTAAAAGACATAGTTGAATTTTTTATAGTTATTGTTATAAAACATGTGTTTTGTTGGAGGAAATCCATTAACTTTGATGTGTAGTTCAAAAAAAATATAGTAAAAATATATGTATATAAATAAATTATATCTAAACAATTTTTTTAGATATATGAGAAGTTATTATACATAATTTCTATTAAATTGTCACACGAAATGAGTGGAAAAATTTTAGTTTTGATGTGGAATTCTCAAAAGGACATCAAAATTAAAAGTACTATAAATAATTCTTCATTGTCATTTTGTGTGCTAACCCAAGTGCCAGTAGAGCTATTTTGACATTATATGCCTTCAAATGCAATTAATCCATAGTGACACTACTTATACCACATCCCTTCCTACTTAGCTACAAATTCACTCTATAATTCTATCATCTCATCCTTGTGCTAGCCAATCATGTTAGCATAATGGTGTATTACAATAGGGAAATGAAATTTGTTGATTTTACAAGCACAACCCATCACCTGACAATTAATTCCAAATAAATCACTTATTGAATTAAAGCACAGTTAAGTAATCAATTAAACATACAGTGGAAGCATAAACAAGCAAAACCAAAAATATCACACACAAGACACCAATATTTTTGGGTATAAACCCTTGGAAAAACCCTGAATGGAAAACCAGTCCTAATATGCTTTTATTAAGGTCAAATCAAGGCTCACATAACAAGGAAAATTTCCCACTGAGATAAATACAACTACAAACAAACCTCACACAGTCTGATCTGTCGTACATCCCCTAAACAACATTTTTTTCAAGGTGTATGTGAATTCCCTTTGTCACACTTGCGTATACGACCCTTCTCCACTGTGACCCATGCACACGTACAAAAATATTGTATGGCGACTTTCGTACAATGCTACGCTTTCCTCTAGCTTCTATCAGTTGAAACCCACCTATGGTTTCCCATGTTCCCTTCTCTCCTTGACCTATATGATCTCTAGTTGGAATTCCTTCTCCACCTATCCAAGATCTTGAATCAAATTCCTTTGTTATCCAATCCTCTCTGCATCAACACTTGGATGAAATCTCTTCACCCAACTAGTGAGATATCCTCAATCTCGTGTAAGAAAAAATCATTCTTTGATTCTACACTCTCCACACTAGAAAAAGTCCTTCTTTGCTAGGTCCAACCTTGATATCTCATCAAGGTACATGATCTCGACATCTCACCAAATATCTCGACCTTGGAATCTCACCAAAGGTCCCCACCTTGGTCTCTCACCAAGGGTCTCTTTATCTCTACAAGAGTTCTCGATCTTGGCATCTCACCAAAGATCCTCACCTTTGTCTCTCACCAAGGGACTATGTGTTGACTCTCTCAACACAAGTGTCTTCCTCCTTCACCCTAGCCTTGTTTTTATAATCATGAGTTATTATTTATTTCTAATATCCAAAGTGATTGACGACTGAAATTACTTCTCACACTCACTTAAGTTTTACATGTTAAGATTACATGCTAATTATTTTTATCACTTTCCTTAAATAACTCAATTCACTAATAAAAACACTTTTACTTCAATTAATTTATTTTAACTAAAATAAAATCAAGGATAGAAGGATTTTGATGACTTCCACATGCTAGACACATGCCAATGCAGAAGTACATGTTCGATGCTACCACTAACATCAATACTTTATCTTAGCAAATAAGGTACTTCTCCCACCTAGAGTTGGTTATGTCTTTGCTACCAGATCAACTACCATGGTTGCTTTCCAATCCACTTAATTGGTTGCTCCCTTTGACATGGAAGTTGTCCCTTCCATCACACTCTAAACCGTCTTTAAAGATTCATTGACTCTAAACATGCTCCTATAAACCTCTTGCTTATGAGCATCTTTCATGTCCATCTCGTACCATGACTCTTGTCTAACAGACTTGGAAAGTTGTTCCTTCCCACCTAAACCTGAAGGTTGACTCCCTCTGAGTTTCTCAACCTTCAGAGCCTCTCACTCCTTGTTCTTTTCCACTAACATTGATCCATGTTCAAAGATCCCCTTGGATCTTTTTATAGGCTCTTGTCCTGGGAAAATGGTTCACTTGAGGAATACAAATCAGCAAATATTCAATCCCTACAAACCTTAATATCAGTCCTTCGATCATGTTGGTTGATTGTTATATCCCTTATTTCCCCTTTGCTCATTTCTTCGAACCTTGTCCTACACACTTGTTTTCTCTATTTATGAGTCATTGATTCCAATAGATCTATCATCCTTTGATCTATGGATGAACCTCTTTCTTCATCCATATGAGATCCCCTTGAGTTATTGTCCTTTGTGGCTCAAGCACTTGAGCAAAAGTCATTCTTTGTTCCTAAGTGGATGACTCAAGCACATGAGAAAAAATCCTTCTCTACTTCTATGTGCTCTTATGTGGCTTAGATCTCTAGATGAAATTCCTTCTCCACCTATCTGAGATCTCCTTGCCAACTTCCTCGCCTCCTGTCATTTCTCAATAAGCCACTCAACAAAATTTCTTGTTGAAACCATCTTTGTATTGTCTTGTACGACCCTATATGCAATTGTCACCAATACATTATGCATATGTACACGATTGTATTCATTGCATCCCATGTATATACGCAATTGTCCCTTATGTGACCCATGTACACCTTCATAAACACATGTTTTTCCTCAGTATTGTTGTTTCCCTTAAATTTGTCCTTCGATTCCCACTTGTTGGTTATGGATCTACTATGGATCTGATATCTAGCTTCCCTTCAGAGAATTTTCTCTAATACCATGTTCATTTTCTCTAACAACCCTTGGTATGCACTGATACCATGTTGATTTTACCACTTCAACTCATCACTCGACAGTTAATTCCAAATAAATCACTTATTGAATTAAAGAACAACTAAGTAATCAACTAAACATGAAACTGAATGATAAAAAAGGAAACCAAAAATCTCACATACAAGATAGCGATATTTTCGGGTATAAACCACTGGAAAAACCCCAAAGGGAAAACTTAAGGTCAAATCAAGGCTCCTGTAACAGGGAAAATGGCTCATTAAGAGAAATACAACTACAAGAAAACTTAGCACAGTCTGCTCTGTCGTACGGCCCATGAATAGAATGATTTTCGAGGTGTACATGAATTCCCTTTTTCACACCCGTGTATATGTGCCTATATCAACTATGACTCATGTACACATACAAAAATATTGTATGGAAAATTTCATATGGCACTATGCTTTCCTCTGGCTTCTATCCGATGATACCCACTTGCGATTTCCCCTGTTCTCTCCTCTCCTTGACCTGTATGATCTCTAGACGGAAGTCCTTCTCCACCTATCCAATATCTTGAATCATAGTTCTTCATGATCCAACCCTCGATGCATCAAGACTTGGACAAAATCTCTTCACCCAACCAGCGAGATCTCCTCACTCTCGTGTAATAAAAATTCCTTATTTGCTTCTACACTCTCCACACTAGCAAAATTCCTTCTTTGCTAGGTCCAACCTTGATCTCTCATCAAAGTACATGATCTATGCATCTCACCAAAGATCTCGACCTTGGCATCTCAACAAAGATCCCCACCTTGGTCTCTCACCAAGGTCCTCTTGATCTCTCCAAGAGTTCTCGATCTTGGCATCTCACCAAATATCCTCACCTTTGTCTCTCACCAAGGGACTCTATGTCGACTCTCTCAACACACGTATCTTCCTCCTTCACCCTAGCCTTGATTTTATAATCATGAGTTATAATCAATTTATAATCTCCAAAGTGATTAACAACTGAGATTACTTCACACACTCATTTAATATTTACATGCTAAGATTACATGCTAATTATTTTTAGCACTTTCCTTAAATAACTCAATTCACTAATAAAAACATTGTTACTTTAATTAATTCCTTTTAACTAAAGTAAACTCAAGGATAGAAATCTTTCGACGAATTCCACATGCTAAACACATGTCAATGTGGAAGTACATGTTCGATGCTACCATTAACATCAACATTCCCTCTTAGCAAGAAAGGTACTTCTCCCACCTGAAGTTGGCTCTGTCTTCGCTACCAAATCCGCTACCATGGTTGCTCTCCAATCCACCTGATTGGATGCTCCCTTTGAAACAGAAGTTGTCCCTACCGTCTCGCTATGACCCGTCTTCGAAGACTCGTTGCATCTGAACATGATCCTAGAAGCCTCCTTCTTCTCAACATCATGCATGGCCATCTCGTATCATGACTCATGTCTGATAGACTTTGAAGGTTCCTCCTTCCCTCTCGAAGCTCAAGGATGACTCCCTCTGAGTTTCTCAACCTTCGGAGCCTCTCGCTCCCTGTTATTTTCCACTGGCAATGATCCATGATCTAAGATCCTCTTAGATCTTTTTACAACTCCCATCCTAGGATAATGGTTCACCTAAGGAATGTTAAGGTTTAAGCTATTATTAGAGTTCTTTGCATTTCAATAAATAACAATAGCATAAGATAGGATCATTGAGAAATACACAATCACAAGAGACACATCATTTATCCTGGGAAACCCTCATGGGGGAGACAACCCAGCAAAAACTTCCTTATTATAGATAGCCAATACAATTCCAAGAGATAACTCAAACAAAAAGTCCTCTCCCAAGAATATCTCTCTCTCTCTCTCTCTCTCTCTCTCTCTCTCTCTCTCTCTCTCTTCTCCAACTGCAACTCTGAAACTTGCTCCTCAATGAACAAGTGAGTGTGTGTCTAGGTGTCTTTTCACTGGCAGGGCCGACTTCTCAATCCAGTTGGTTATAACCACCTTTAATATATTCTAGGGTCGAATTCTTATTTTTCCTACTACAATTATGTTTTGACCAATCCGCAAAAGGGGATTTGGTCTTTTACAATAGCCGACATGATCAATCCACAATAGGGGATTTATCTAATGAATAATACAACAATAATAATTAGAATACACTTTGTTGTTACATTATTTCAAAACTCCCCCTTAACAAGAAGGGTATTCAACAATAGCATCAGGCAAGAGAAAGGACAACATCATCAACAACATCAGGTGGGTGAGAGGACAACATCATCAATATCATCTTGGAACACTGACTGGCGTATCTATAAATCATCAGAAGTTTTTCTCATCATCAACACAACACAGAGGCTGGAGCATCATCAACACAGCATGGAGATGGAGTAGCATCATCATCCTCATCGGCATGAGGTTAAGGTAACATCATCATCCTCTTCAGCAAGGACTCAGGAGCTGAAGTGGCATCATCATCATTATCTTCAGCAAGAGGCTAAAGTGGCATCATCATCATCATCTTGATCACCATGGATTAGTATAACACTAATACATCCTCATCATCAATAATAGCACAAGGTTGATACAACATCAAAAGTAGCAATATCACAGCACAAAGGTTGGCATCACAGATGAGGTTGGCAACACATCATCACAACAATTAAGCTGGCACACCACATAGCAATTAAGCTAGAAACACCACAACAATTAAGCTGGAATCAAACTACTAGACTGGCTTTACGTCACAACAATTAAGTTGGAAGCTCAGTACTAGGTTGGCTTTACGTCACACCAATTAAGCTGGAATCACACTACTAGACTGGCTTTACGTCACAACAATTAAGTTGGAAGCTCGGTATTAGGTTGGCTTTATGTCACAACAATTAAGCTAGAAGCACGGTACTAGACTAGCTTTATGTCACGGCAATTAAGTTGGAAGCACAGTGCTAGGCATATCTCAAAGCAATACTAGACTGGATTTACGTCACAGCAATTAAGCTGGAAGCACAGTGCTAGGCATGTCTCAACACAATACTAGACTAGCTTTATGTCACAACAATTAAGATGGAAGCACAATGCTAGGTATATCTCAACACAATACTAGACTGGCTTTATGTCACAGCAATTAAGTTGGAAGCACAGTACTAGGCATATCTCAACTCAATACTACTCCCCCTTTCGAGGGAGGTCCTTTTGGACTATACCAAGCTTATCTCGAAAGTGCTCAAACTTTACACGAGATAGAGGCTTGGTCAACACATCGGCAACATGTTCATCCGTGCTAACATATTGGAGCTTATGGATCCTCTCTGCACCATGTTACGAATGTAATGATATCGGATCTCTATGTGCTTCGACTTGTCATGAGATACATGATTCTCTGTCATCTTTATGCAACTCTGGTTGTCACATAGGATCGTGGTTGCTTCCATCTCTAGGTCGAATAAACCAGTCAATAACTTACGAAGCCATATAGCTTCGCAGCTAGTAGAATATGCAGCAATGTATTATGCTTTCGTTGTACTGAGAGCAATGTTGGATTGCTTCCTACTCTGCCATGAGATCATAGCTGATCCCAAACTGAAACAACATCCTGAAGTGCTCTTCCTGTCAGAGACACTTCCAGCCCAATCTGAATCAGTGTACCCACTTAATGTGAAATCATGATCTCCATCATAACTGAGACCACAATCTAATGTACCTTTAAGGTACCTCATCACATGTTTTGTAGAAACTAGGTGAACATGTCTGGATTCTACCAGAAACTGACTCAAAGTGTTCACGGTAAAACAAATATCCGGTCTACTGTTCATCAGGTACATCAGCGATCCAATGATCTATCTATACAGCGTGGCATCAATCAATTCTAACGAAGTGTCGACCAGTAGCTTCAGCTTCGTTTCCATGGGTGTCTTCATGGACTTTCACTCCAACATGTCGAATCTCTTCAAGATTTCGACTGCATACTTCCCTTGGTTAAGGAAGATCCTCTCTGGACTCTGCCATACCTCAAGACCTAAGAAATAATGTATTGGGCTAAGGTCTTTCATCTCAAATTCTGAAGCAAACTTCTTCTTACATTCGGTGATGAGATTTTCTTCTCCAGTTAAGAATAAGTCATCCACATACAACAACAATAGCACTGGCTCATCGTTCATAACCTTGAAGTAGAGGTTAGAATCTGCTTTACTCTTGGTAAAGCCCAAGCTCGTCAGAAAATTGTCTATCCTGCCATACCAAGCTCTAGGAGCTTGCTTCAATCCATACATAACCTTCTTCAACTTGCAGACATGAAACTTCCTGTCTTCAAATTCAAATCCTTGAGGTTGCTCTATATACACTTCTTCTTCGATGACACCATTTAGGAAAGTTGTCTTTACGCCCATCTGGTGTAACTTCCACTTCATCTTATCTGCAAGGGCTATGATGGTTCTGATCGAAGTGTATCTGGCTAATTGAGCGAATGTCTCTTCATAGTCAATGCCTTAATTCCTTTTGGGAAAAGCCACGAGTGACAAATCTTTCTTTATACTTCTCAATACTTCCATCAGCAGCATGTTTTATTTTGAAGATCCATTTGGAATATACCACATCCTTACTCTTCGATCTGGGAACTATTTCCCATACATCATTCTTTATTATAGATTGGTATTCTTCTGTCATGGAATATGCTCATTCTTTCTTCTGAATGGTTTCTTCAAAGCAGGTAGGCTCCTTTTCTAGGAGATCACACATCAAATCCATATAGCTGGAGAATGGATTAGGTCTCTTCACCTATCTCGTGGTTCCTTCGGGAACATCATACTTCTCTCCATATTGAATAATCTCCCTAGCCCAAGCAGGATTTCTCTTATGGGAGATCGTCATCTGAGGAGGTTCTTGAAATTCTACTATGTCATGATCTTCTAGAATTTCCTCATCAGGGGAAGTTACGAATTCCCTCACTGGTTTTTCAACTTTGGGAACCTCCCTCGTCGATTCTGAACTCTGGGAGCTACGGGTTCCTCTTCATATACTTCTTCAAGCTGGCATATTCTTGACTTCTTGAGCGTTGCATCTTCATGAAAGGTCACGTCCATGTTGATCTCTTACAGGGTATACTTGGTGTTTCATACCAAGTTTAAATATGAAGGACTGAGTCAGGCTTCAAATGAGGTATGCTTCTCGTTCTAATGTTCGGTCATCTTTGAAGCCTTCTGCTCCTTTCAATCAATCTTCATATGAGATACTTTGAATCTCAGGAGATAGTTTCTTCTTCATCTTCTTTGGTGCAAGAGTGTATATGGTCATGTACATAGTCTACTTCATGTCTCATATAATATGTTTCCTTCTGCAGCCTTCACTATAGCTTTCTCAGGGTTGTCACCTGTGACATGAAACAAGGTCAACAAAACAACAAGAAAGAATAATATCCTTTTGATAATAATAGATAAAGCAATAGCACGAATAATCCTCACAGTAGCTCCTTTAGATCTATCATTCATGGCTTGTCTGAAGAAAAGATCAAAAGTAAGAGATACACTATGAAATGAGGTCAACACTCTTATAGTGTTGTGATCGAACATTCCTCCATGGCAACCTGGAACTAACACACGAGGTTTCTTCTAGAGGAGGTGTTAGTTGTATCAGAAAAATGATTACATTAAGTATTTACCTCTATATGCTCACATGCTACCAAGTATAATACTTTACAAAGAATGTTATCTCAACTATAGTAGTTACTTGTAAAGGGGTAGTCATCAATTTGTCATGTGTACCTTTGAATCTTATCAACTTGATTAATCAAACATGGAGCCTTGTCCTCAAGAATGAGTGTGTTTTTTTTTCTTCCAAGTCTCCTTCACTCAAGATGACGAGTGTTTTATTCAACCTGTATTTTGTACTAAGACAATATGTTATCTTGACAGAAGGTTGGGTTAAAGGATAAGCTCTATGATCTCAACTTTTAATCCATCTAATACCTTGACTCAGATTTTGATCAAAGGTTAGAATGATGGTCATGCAACATTGATCAAAATAATTTCATAACAAAAAGATGCATATCAGAATAATCACACCTGGGTTGCATCATTCCTCTGAATGTGTTGGATCTTGAGATCCTTATGGATCTATGACAAGAGATCCCTTCTCCTTCAAATACCCTTTAAAGATTAATCATTTAAATATGTGTGAGTACATACCTCTAACGACACTTGTAGGTAGAGGCACCATCTGGTAGCAGCGGTAATGATCACCAACTCTTTAAGAACTTCAAGGGTGACTGCAATTGGTACTACGACTGCAACTATAATTGATACTGCAACTGCAATTGATATTGCAATTGGTTCTGAGACTGCAACGGCAACTTAGGGTTTTATGAGGAAACCCTAATTTTTCAAACTTCAAATTTTGAAATTCTGATCCAGGGGATAGATGCGCTGAGCTTAGGCAAGTAAGCTGGTGCAGTTAGATTTCTGAAAATCCAACTTTTACCCCCTCAAACTTTACCAGCAGATTTCTAGACTAGTGCTTCTGGTTTTCTGGTACTATGGTACTTCTGGTACTCTGGTTTTCTGGTTTTCTGGTACTTTGTGAAAACTAGGGTTTCACTTTTCGAGAGATCTAGCCACTGAAAAGTTGCGATGAGGATGCCAAAGTGATCCTTGAGGAAGGGCACACTTTTCTAGATGGTTTTAGGGCTGAAATATTTCACAAACAAAAAGCCCTAATTTGCATGTACGGAAATAGTGACGTTTTTCACTTTCTCTTGTGAAATATGCTCTCTTCAGCTTAGCTCTGATACCATGTTAAGGTTTAAGCTATTATTAGAGTTATTTGCATTTCAATAGATAACAATAGCATAAGATAGGATCACTGAGAAATAAACAATCACAAGAGACACATCATTTATCTTGGAAAACCCTCATGGGGGAGAAAACCCAGCAAAAACTTATTTATTATAGATAGCCAATACAATGATAAGAGATAACTCAAAAAAATACAGAAAGTCCTCTCCCAAGAAAGTGCCTCTCTCTCTCTCTCTTCTCCAACTACAGCTCTGAAACTTGCTCTTCAATGAACAAGTGAGTGTGTGTCTAAGTGAGGCGCTAGACTCCTTATTTATACAACTCTAGCATGTGTGGAGGTGTCTTTTCACTGGCAGGGCCGACTTCTCAATCTGGGTGGTTATAACCACCTTTAATATATTATGGGCCGACTTCTTATTCTTCCTATTACAATTATGTTTTGACCAATCCACAAAAGGGGATTTGGTCTTTTACAATAACTGACATGATCAATCCGCAATAGGGGATTGATCTAATGAATAATACAACAACAATAATTAGAATACACTTTGCAGTTACATTATTTCAACAAGGAATACAAGTCAACAAATAGTCAATCCCTACAAACCTTAAGATCAGTACTTCGATCTTGTTTGTTGACTTCTATCTCCCTTGCTACCCCTTTTCTCATTTCCTTGAACCATGCCCTCCACACTTGTTTTCTCTATTTATGATTCATTGATTCCAATAAAACTATCATCCTTTGATCTCTGGATAAACCTCCTTCTTCACCCATCTGAGATTCCCTTGATTTATTGTCCTTCGTGGCTCAAGCACTTGAGAAAAAATCATTCTTTGCTCCTAAGTGGATAACTCAAGCACATGAGAAAAAGTCTTTTTTTGCTCCTATGTTCTCTTATGTGGCTTAGATATCTAGACGAAAGTCCACCTATCTGAGATCTCCTTGTTGATTGTTCGGCCTCCTATCGTTTCTTAGCAAGCCACCCAACAAAATTTCCTGCTGAAACTTCCTTTTTACTGTCTTGTACACGATTGTCACCACTTGTTGGCAGCCAATTCACATTTTTCTACTGTCATTTTAAGCTGCCTACACTAGTGTTTTGCAAACCTTGATTCTCGTCGCAATTCTCAAATAAAACGACACTTTTATTTTTGCGCTATTTACACACTTGCCTTTCTTCTTGTTTTCACGACTGCAAGCGTGAAAACTTGGTTTTTGAAGTCACATTAAAATCGTCATTGAATTGTTGATATACCCACTGCGTTTCCAATTTACTTATCACTATGCATTTGACAAGACTCCAAGGTCCTTATTCATTTGACATTTTTATTTGTTAAATATGACTTCGTTTTACAAGATTGGGGTGATATTCTTTTAATCAAGTTTTGTGATGCATTGGTGGTTTGATTTGTATGTTCTTTGATCGATTCACTTGGCACATAGACTTCTTAAAAACACATTTGTGTTGTGGCAAAACCCTTGGTATAAATCGTTTTATACAACACATAGTTCATATGGTCAAACCCATGGTATGATTTCGTTTATTGCTTTGGTTTTGAAACTAAAACTATGGTTCGCGAAATTTTTTAATCCACTTACCATATATCCATTGGTTGATTGAAATGGCATAGTTTTTAACACATATGCATTGTGATATGCATAGCTAAAAGCGTCAGAGGTTGTACTGTGGGTAATCATTGTTCTGCATGGGCCGAAATAGCTCCACCACCTTCGCACGTTCTGTCATAAATGATTTCCCCTATCTCGGGTCACTCCTAGTGTTTTCGGGTAAGCCTGTGAGCATTCTACCCCTGTGTTTACTATGTTCAAACCCTAACCCCTACACCCTGCTCACCGTGTGCTCCTCTCAATGGCACCGGTGGTGCGAATAGAGCCAAACGGTAGTCAAGCTCTGTTATTGTTCGATGATGCCCGTAAAGATTTAGAAGACAGCGGTTGGCTCGCGTTTATATAGAGGTTCGAGGGCTTTAGCCTCACGGTTGCACAATAATTTTCCCTTACCTTTGATGGGTGTAGGGCTAAAGTAGGTGACATTCAGCTTGAACTCAATGAAGAATTCATAAGCTATGCCACAGGATTAGCAGCCACAGGCCAGCGATGGTTTAAAAACTCCAAAGTCGACGAAGTGCCATGGCCTTTGCTATTCGTATCACGAAAGGTTACATCTTGTGACAAAGGTATGCCTATTTCCACACTTAAACCCAGGTGGCATGATCTTTTAGTGATTATGAAACAATTTGTGACCTGTGAAGGTCGGTATGGGTTGGTTTTTCTTTATCACCTTCGACTGTTAATGAATTTCATGGGCTATCCATTGAACATGCCATTTTACTTCCTGCGTAGTCTTTACAAGATGGCTAAAAGGTTCAAGCGCGAGAAGGCCGATAGCAACTTGTTTCACCATGGCTTAATTAGACTCATTGTCGTTCACCATTTAAACTTTCATGGTGATAATTGGCAAGCCTTTCTGTCTAGAAATGGCTTTGCTGGTCTAGAGTCTGTCCAAATTGATAAATTCGTGATTAGTGAGACTAAGGTCGGGCCACCCGTGCCATTTCATTCCCTTCTACCCTCTCCCAAACCCTCGGTTGGCCCTGACATCGACCTACCCGACATCATAACAGACAAGGTTGAGGCTGTCAAGAAGCCTGTGAGTAAGAAGGTCAAGGGTAATCCTACTGTCGACAGCAAGGGTAAAAAGAATGCTCGATTAATATCGAGACTAGCCCGGAATAAACCTAAGCCAAACATCGATCAAAAGCCCATAGTTCTGAGCGAAGACTCAGACTCTAATATCAAGCGCTTCCTAGCTAGTGAGTACCCTTATTCCCATGGTCTGTGCTCTGAGAAACCCTATGACTATGTTTCTAATTTGCCCCCATGCCTAAAAAACAATCCTAGCTACCCATGAATCAAGCTACATAATGAAACCCTCGATGATTTTAACAAACCCTCGCCTGCAATTTTGAAACCCGAGCAAACATCATGCATCCAATGCAATGTGTGGTTGGAGCGTTATTACACTGACGTCCCATTATTACAATCGAAGATTAAATCTTTAGAGAACCAAGTTACAGTGTTGTCGAGAGCAAGGGACGAACTTCAAGTTAATGAAAAGAAGCAGAAAACCACTGGTTTGATCATTTTTAGGAATGTCGAATCGGCGACAGCCTTCGTCAATTCCAAATTATCATGACCGAGCTTATCCAGGTATGAATTTCGATATCATTTTCGTTTTATGAATCACTTGGATTAATATAATGAATTGGGTTTTGAGTTTCAATTAGTTCTGTTTATTATTCGAAATAATTTTGTCATGGTTTGATTATCAAAAACAGTTATGTTGTGGATCCTGTACAGTAGATTCATGTTACTAAAGTCGAATATGGTTATGATTTTGGTATGCGATTTTGTCGTGCCCAGCTTAGTATAAGCGATGGATTGGTTTTGACTTGGTGTTTTAAAAAAAAAAAGATTATGTTGGTTTGAATTAATGTAATCAATGGGGTTTGTTTTCGTTTTGATTTTGATTGCATTTGACCTGTATAAGAGATTTTTGTGCTAAAAATCAAAGCACGGCTATGTTTTGATTTGGTATGATTTCGTTGAGGAACGATTTCGTGGGCTTGAATTGGTTATGATCCTTTAAATGTGTTATGTGTCATTATTAGTGACTGGATTAACAAATATGATGTAATCTAATAAACTCGAAATAACATTGTTGACTTCGATTAGCCAGGAACAACTCTGTTTTGTATTAAATCGGTATTTTCATTTGGGTTCTGGTTACATTCGACCGTGCTGAAGATCTATTCGCTAAAATCACGGAGTTGTGTTGATTCATAGAGACTGTGTCAAACACAAACTATTTTGATTCGTTTTGATTTGATTGATGCGTGTCTTGAGTTAGCACAATTGCCTGTATTGAGTTAGATTGATATCGAAAATAGATTTGATGTTGCTCTGTTGGTTTTGATTTTCAAAAACGATTTTGTCCCTGTTGAATTCATATGAAAAAACTCGGCTAATAATTCGTTTCGAAATTGATTCAAGTGATGATTTCGTTGACTGTCAATCGATTCTATTCGCTTCCAATTGGCAATGACAGACGTTTGACAAATCTCACATATCCTGTTATCAACTGATTAATTCGATGACGATTTCATTTGTTTCGATTTACATACAAGTTTTGATTTGGTTTGTAAATAGCATGGGTCGTTTGTATATGTTTAATACAGTTATATCAATTTGAAAAACGATCTTGTTGATTTCCTTTGGATACGACAGTGATCTTGTTGATGGCTGAAGCAACTATTTGTGTTGATTTCAATTGGTTATGAAAATGATTTCATTGTTGTCGAGTTATCCAATACGATTCTGTTTACCCGAATTTGTGATAACAAATGGAACAGAGTACATGCATCTCTGTAATCATTCGATTGAACATAATCTTGTTTGCTCTCAAATTAGCATAACAATTTTGATTTGAATGATTCGTTTGGTTTTCAAATAGCACTTAGATATTTGTTTAGTAGTTTGAATTTAATTCTTTGAGTTTTGAATGGATTTTCAAACGATTTTGTGTTTGATTTAGACCAGCTACAGAATCGTAAGATTCTGTAGCTCGTCTTTAAGATTAGATTTTTATCAATTTTATCTACAAGATATCCTTTTAACTTGTCTATTTTTGTCCTCTTTCAGGTACATACGAATTGCAGTGATCGAATGGGCATGTTGTGATAGTTTAGGGGATATTTGTGTGATGTAGTTTTCATTTTAAGTTGTTAATTTGAATCAGAAACTTGGGATATTTTCCCAGATTTTGTGTAAATTGTTTTGATAATTCTCACAGGGATGTTTTACCCTGTGGGAGGTCTTTAAATACTTGTTATTTTTTGTAATAAGCATGATCCTCACTGTGGGAGAACCAGACTATGGATTTATGATACAGACTGGGATGAAAATTGATGTCTTGTAAAAGCTTTTGCTTTCAATATATCAATCTTTTGTTTCAGATTTTATTCATGTCAGTTTGCAGTCGATTATAGACTACTTTAGCTATCGTAATTTATTGCATTTTGATGTGATTTGATTTAATGTGTTATCCATATCTGATCTCTCCTATTTTAAAAGTGCAGCAATTACTTGTTTCAGTTAATGAATCACAGATTTCTCTTCTTCGTTAATTGAATCATTCTGTAAAAATCCTTGTAAGCAGATTTATCTAAATGTTATGATTTGTAAATCATAAGATTGTTGTAACTTTTATGTCTTGTTTGTTCTGTTATTAATATTCAAAAAGCACTGTTGCTTACTGTTTACTATAGGCTTGCAGAGAATTGATGCGGGTTTCGTCCCATCGAATAGCTGAACTGGATTCTTTACACAGGACAAATTGGAAAGCGTTATTACAGGTTAGCCTATTAGTATAATTTAATTAGTTTAGATAGATATATGTATAGTTTAGGTTTGTAGCTAGAGTTATTGTTTTAGTTGTTTAGTTTTGATAGTTTTTAGTTTATTTCTTTTTCATAAAATTATAAAAATCAAAAAACAATAGTTTCGCTGTCATAGGACATATTACAATGAGTTTTGCAGGTTTTAATTTAAATCTGTAATTTGTAAATGTTGTACATTTGTGATTAAGATTTAATTTTGTTAGTAGTTAGATGTTTAATTTCGTAGAGTTATTGTAGTATTAGATAGTAAATTGTATATATATTAGTTTAGATTTGTTTATTAGTTTGTTTTAGTTGTTATTTCTCATTTAGATTAGTTAATTTAGAGTAGTTTTCTTTTTGTTTTCTTAGGACTTAGATAGGCTAACGGAGCCGCTAAACCCGTCAGGGTGGGTTATCCAAAACGGCTTGGGTTATTTAGACAACCCCGGACCAGATCCACTCTTCCAGTTGACGGACGGTCAATTTCGCCCGTCAACACCACTGCAACCCGTGTATGTACACAATTGTTCTCACTATATCCCGTGTATGCACACAATTGTTCTCACTACAGCCCGTGTATGTACATGACTGTCTCTTTTGTGACTCATGTACACATGCAAAAACACCTATTCTACCTCAGTACTGTTGTTTCCCTAAAATTCATCCTTTGATTTTCACCTATTGGTTATGGATATGAGATATGGCTTCCCTTCAGAGCATGTGCTCTAATACCATTTTGATTTTATCTAACAACCCTTGGTGTGCTATGATACCATGTTGATTTTACCACTTCAACTTAGCACCCGACAGTTAATTCCAAATAAATCACTTATTGAATTAAATCACAGTTGAGCAATCAACTAAACATGCAACAAAAGAATAAATATGGAAACCAAAAATCTCACACACAATACACAAATATTTTTCAAGTATAAACCCCTGGAAAAACCCCAGAGGGAAAACCAGTCCTAAGATGCTTTTATTAAGGTCAAATCAGGGATCACGTAGTAGGGAAATGGATCACTGAGAGAAATACAACTACAGACAAACCTGGCACAATCTAATTTGTTGTACGACCCATGAAAAACATGATTTTCAAGTTGAACGTGACTTCCCTTTGTCACACCCGCATATACGCACCTATCTCCATTGTGACCCGCCTACACTTACGGAAATATTATACAACAGCTTCCATATGACACTACGCTTTCTTATGGATTCTATAAACTAAAACCCACCTGTGACTGCCCTTGTTCTCTCCTCTCCTTGACCTGTATAATCTCTAGATCGAAGTCTTTATCCACCTATCCAACATCTTGAATCAGAGTCCTTTGTGATCCAACCCTCTCTGCGTCAATGCTTGGACGAAATATCTTCACCCAACCAGTGAGATCTCCTCACTCTCATGTAAGAAAAAATCATTATTTGTTTCTACACTCTCCACATTAGCAAAAGTCCTTTGCTAGGTCCAAAATTGATCTCTCATCAAGGTACTTGATCTTGGCATCTCACCAAAGATCCCGACCTTGGTCTCTCACCAAGGGTCTTTTGATATCTCCAAGAGTTCTCGATCTTGGCATCTCACCAAAGATCCTCACCTTGGTCTCTCACCAAGGGACTTTGTGTCGACTCTCTCAACACAAGTGTCTTCCTCCTTCACCTTAGCCTTGCTTTTGTAATCATGAGTTATAATTTATTTATAATCTCCAAAGTGATTGATGGTTGAGATTACTTCTCACACTCACTTAATATTTACATGTTGATATTACATGCTAATTACTTTTAGCACTTTCTTTAAATAACTCAATTCACTAATAAAAACACTTTTACTTTAATTAATTCCTTTTAACTAAAGTAAACTCGAGGATAGAAGACCTTCAACGAATTACACATGTTAAACACATGTCAATGTGGAAGTACATGTTCAATGCTACCACTAACATCAACACTCCCTCTTAGTGAGAAAGGTACTTCTCCCACCTGAAGTTGACTCCGTCTTCGCTACCAGATCTGCTACCATGGTTGCTCTCCAATTCCCTTGATTGGCTACTCCCTTTGACACAGAAGTTGTCCCTACCATCTCACTCTGACCCGTTTTCTAAGACTCACTTCTTCTGAACATGCTCCTAGAATCCTCTTGCTTATGATCATCCTGCATGGCCATCTCATACCATGACTCCTATCTGACATACTTGGAAGGTTGTTCCTTCCCACATGAACCTGAGTTGCTCAACCTTCGAGGTCTCTCACTCCCAGTTCTCTGCCACTGACATTGATCCATGATCCAAGATCTCCTTGGATCATTTTACAAGCTCTCGTCCCAGGATAATGGTTCACCTGAGGAATGCAAATAAGCAAATAGCCAAGCCCTACAAACCCCAAGATCAATCCTTTGATCTTGCTTGTTGATCACTATATTCCTTGTTGCCCCTTTGTTCATTTCCTCGAATCCTTCCCTTCACAATTGTTTGTTCTATTTATGAATCATTGATTTCAATAAATCTATCATCTTCTGATCTCTGGATGAACCTCCTTCTTCACCCATCTGAGATCCCCATGAGTTATTGTCCTTTGTGGCTCAAGCACTTGAGAAAAAGTCATTCTTTGCTCCTAAATGAATGACTCGAGCACATGAGAAAAAGTCATTCTCTGCTTCTATGTGCTCTTATGTGGCTTAGATCTCTAGATGAAATTCTTTCTCCACCTATCTGAGATCTTTTTGTTGACTACTCGGCCTCCTGTCGTTGCTCAGCAAGCCACCCAACAAAATTTCCTAGTGAAATTGCCTTTGTACTGTCTTGTATGGCCTTGTATGCGAATCTCACCACTACAGCCCATGTATGTAAGAAATTGTGCTCATTGCATCCCTCATATGTATGCCATTGTCCCTTCTGTGACCAGCGTACACCTCCGTACACCTGCAAAAACACATGTTCTGCCTCAGTGTCATTGTTTCCCTAAAATCCATCCTTCGACTTTTGCCTGTTGGTTATGAATCTACTATGGATCTGAGATTTGGCTTCCCTTCAAAGAATGTGCTATGATACCATGTTGATTTTCTCTAACAACCCTTGGTATGTTCTAATACTATGTTGATTTTACCACTTCAACCCAAGACCCGGTAGTTAATTCCAAATAAATCACTTATTGAATTAAAGCACATCAGAGTAATCAACTAAACATGTAGTGGAAGCATAAACAAGGAAACCAAAAATCTCACACAAAAGACACCAATATTTTCAAGTATAAACCCCTCGAAAAACCCGAGAGGGAAAACCAGTCCTAAGATGCTTTTATTAAGGTCAAATCAGGACTCCCATAATAGGAAAAATGGTCAATTGAGAGAAATACAACTACAGACAAATCTGACACAGTATGTTTTGTTGTACGGCCCCTAAACATCACATTTTTTTATGTGTACACGACTTCACTTTTTCACACCCGCATATACGCACCTGTCTCCACTATGACCCACGTACACATACAGAAATATTGTACGGGAGCTTCGATATGGCGCTACGCTTTCCTCTGGCTTCTATCAGCTGAAACCCACCTGCAGTTGCCCTTGTTCTCTCCTCTCCTTGACCTGTATGATCTCTAGATGGAATTCCTTCTCCACCTATCCAAGATCTTGAATCACATTCCTTGATTATCCAACCCTCTCTACATCAACACTTGGATGAATTCTTTTCACCCAACCAGTGAGATCTCCTCACTCTCATGTAAGCAAAAGTCCTTTGCTTCTACACTCTCCACACTAGCAAAATTCCTTTGCTAGGTCCAACCTTGATCTCTCATCAAGGTACCTGATATCGGCATCTCACCAAATATCTTGACCTTGGCATCTCACCAAAGGTCCCCACCTTGGTCTCTCACCAAGGGTCTCTTGATCCCTCCAAGGGTTCTTGATCTTGGCATCTCACCAAAGATCCTCACCTTGGTCTATCACCAAGGGACTCTATGTCAACTCTCTCAACACAAGTGTCTTCCTCCTTCACTCTAGCCTTGTTTTTATAATCATGAGTTATAATCTATTTATAATCTCCAAAGTGATTGACGGCTGAGATTACTTCTCACACTCACTTAATATTTACATGCTAATTACTTTTAGCACTTTCCTTAAATAACTCAATTCACTAATAAAAACACTTTTACTTTAATTGATTCCTTTTAATGAAAGTAAACTCAAGGATAGAAGGTTTTCGATGACTTCCACATGCTACATGCTAGACACATGTCAATGTGAAATTCCCTGTAACATCAACACAATTGGTGTGTGACATCATGAAAATATTACATAAGAGCAATGTTTGAGACCGGTGAGATCCACATGATTAACATATAAGTTTCACAATAGTATGGGAAACTCTAAGAGACTTCACTACCTTCAATAGGTGGTAATTAGGGTAAAACTACTAGTGTCTACTTACCCAAAATAGATTAACCAGGCCAAGATTGTTTTAGCGTTTGATCAATCTTGGCCACTTTGTATATGACTCCCTTAAACGAAGGAAGTACCTTCGCTCTATGGAAACCCAATAGCAATATGCATTGCCTGTTTGCAGTAATGTTTCGTTTTTCTTACTATAGGATATTCATGCTGGGAAACTCTCTTTCGGCTAATGGACCCATCCATCCATGTCATCCAGCAGCAATCGTGAAAGCATGGGGACGAGGGAAGCTCAAAATGGTCCTCGTTGAATCGATCATCCAGCCATGTTTCCCTTGTTTACTAAGCACCACCAATAGCAGCAGCAAAGCCCGTTCAATATGTACATACTACTAGCTTTTTTCGATTCTCTAACCATCCGTTACTACCTTTATCCGAGTTTTCGACCACCCTGTCACAGCCTTGCAACGGCCGATTCATCCATAGAGGGAGGCTCCCTCTCTTCCATGCATGCTCCGCTCTCCATGACAGGCGGAGCATCCAAATTATCTACGAACGAGGCTAACGACTCTGTCGGGGAGTACACATGAACGAATGAACACTGCTCCATACCTAAGAGGTAACTCAAGCAGTTGATTAGATTAGTAGTTGGAGCAGTTGATGAAGCTAATGTAGATCCAACAGCAGCCACGAAAGCAGAGGGAGCAAGGGCAACAGGAGGAAAGGCAGCTAACCGAGCTTCTTACACTATCTTACCCTATTTATTAAGTTTACCGAGTCATTATACTCGGTAGTTCAAGAGCTTTGATGGGTGTAATGAATTACTAGATCCTTATAAAAATGGTTGGATGGAATTTCCATTCTCACAAATTGTTGGTTTTCTTTTGTAGGTTGGTTTTTCATGAGCAAGTTCCTCAAAATTCTCTTGGAAGCGGTGACTTGAATATCTACACCAATAAGGACCAAAAGGGTATATTTTGTGTGATCATATGTTGGAGCTCCATATGGCTAATTAACAAAGACCTTTGGCAGACTATAGGAATAACAAATTGGCACCTTGTTATGTATCCACAAAGACTTTAACAACTCAAGTTGGAAAGCTTTTTTTTTTCCAGGTATATTTTGAGGATGGTTTCAAAACCATTTCAACAATTTACTTATAATAAACTCAACGTGTTATTAATAAAAATAGAATTTGGATAGAGAAGATAACACTCCATCAAACAACCACAAGCTAAACCCAATTGAAAATTCTAGTTGCAAAGCTTACCAATCAATTTACTCATAATTCGGTTACTCTTACCTACTTTACCTTTTATTTTGTCAATTGTACAAATGCTTAATGATTTTTCATAATGTACTTCATCTAAAACACCTATTGACAAAGAATTAGCAAAATGTCCAATCACACTAATCACAATCAATTACATTAGCATTTTAAATTTTTAAATGGCATTGTCCAACTGTTCTACAAAATGGTTTTTTTTGTTGGAATCCAGCAATACAAATTTGCATGAAATCACTATTGTTTGTTGTTTAAAATCCATTTATGAATGCAGAAATAGATTTAGCATGCTGAAAAATCCCTGGGGCACTAGGATTATATAGAAATAATCACTCAAATCTGCGGATCTAACAATTTCTCGTCAGATTTCAGGCAAATGTCCCCAAAAAATATCGCCAGAAAAAAATCATTTCGTAGAACGTTTAAACCACTTATTCGCCAGAAAAGAATCATTTCGTAGAACGTTTAAACCACTTATTTTTAAATTTGTAGAGAAAAATCTTACCCACCAAAAACATGTTTTACTGTAAAGATATATCTTAAAACATGTTTTACTTCTTCTATCCAGTCTTCCAATGTGTGAATATCAATCAAAGAGACCTGTAAAATAACCTTGAATTTGAGAAGAAACAGAACTATCACTTATTATGTAATTTTTTTTGCAAAACTTCATATTGGGTTAATTTGTTACCTGTCCGGCTAGAGTAAGCCTGTAGGTGTAGATATGTCGAAAAGTTGGTACGGTGAAACTGCCCAACAGAATTCCGAGTGTTGGATTAATAAGGCCAAAGAAAGGGAAATTATTGCAAGGATTCAAATTGGAATCAGCAAGCGAAAATACGCTTTAAAATGCAACAACACCATATTTTATGTGAGGATGCTACGCTGGACAGGAATTCTGCAAATGAGATTCAATATTGAAAATCAAAGTATGGTTTGATACAAGCTACTTGAAATGATACAAGTAAACCTTGGAAGGAATTTCAGTGCCCTGAAAGACAGGCGATAGAGCACAATTCCATCTATCATATAGTACCAACTCAGTGTCATTAAGCGTGGAAGATGATATTGAAATCGATTGTATGGGAAATGTCGCTAGAGGAGAAGTTCCTGCAGAATTAGAGATTTTGGAGAACGATTGTAAGGAGAAAAAGTATGTGATTCCCAACTAATCAAGAACTTACATCAAAGGATAAGAAGCACCAAAGGGAGGAGATCACTGGGAAGGAATTGTAAGGCATAGCAGAAACCACTAGGTGGGGAGACAAGAATTCGTTGAGGAAAACGATTTAGAGAAGCAACGGACTCTCTGAAGGAGAAGGGGGCGACTTCCAGGACTGCAATTGAGCAGAATCTCCGGGCAAGAAGATCGCTGGAGCAGTTGAGGCGTATTGCTGGGCATTGCAGCAGAATTCCCGGGCAATTGAGGAAGATCGGTGGGCTGAGATCGAAGCTGATTGATGAGGATAAATTGCTGGGCAGCAAGAAGGGCGAATTCCTGGGAAGAGAGCTGACATGGAATCTATTCCTGAAGAAGAAACTGTTTAGTTTTCGTTATTATTTTCTTAATCCTGTGCATGGGAATCAATTTCTGGTGCAGAGAGTGAATGTAATTGAGTGGCACCCTTATAATTCTGATTGTTTTCTTGAATGTTATAATACACGTTTAATGATTAAATCCCCCTGTGGAATTGTTTGGCTTCCGTTTAACTATGTACTTTGATTGTGATTAACACCATCCACTAAAAATGGGTAGCATATTTTCTTTGTTATCTGCCTACAGTAGATTGGTGACCATTTGAGTTGGTTTTGTGTTGTTGAGCTTGCATCAATTGGTATCAGAGCAGGAAGAACCTTTGGTGACGACAACTCCAAAGAAGGAGATCCCTGGGTCGAGTTGTCAAGGGAGAAGGGGTAGCTCTAGCGCTGGCACTGGGTAGACGCTGTCGAAACCTGCTAGAAAGTTGCAGAAAAGTCTAAGCATGGCACGTAGAGGAGTGAACGTGAAGTGAGGCAGGAGAGATAGAAGAACTGCAGACATTACGGAGATGTTGAGAGCAATTACCACAAGGCTGGAAGCCATAGAAACAGCCCAACAGAGGAGAATTACAGCTTAAGTAAATGACAAGGGTGAGGAGGAAGGGGAGCAAGGAACCGTCAGAGAAGAACCAAAAGAAAGAAGAGCGACCAAAGAAAGGATAATTCAAGCTATTGCGGGTCTTGGAGGCAGAACAAGGATGGATACTCCTACGTATTCCAGAAGTTTAAATTGAGAAGCACTAGATGATTGGCCCGGGGGATGGACGGGTTCTTTGAATTTGAGCGGATTGAATATCCCTGAAAAGTAAGGTTTGCACGCACAAAATTGAAGAGCCATGCATCGTTATGGTGGGATAAGTTGCCGCTGGATCGGTAGATGTCAGAATTGAGACCGGATGGTGGCAAAGCTTAAAGATAAATTCTTGCCTGTGGATCATTCGCTGAATTTACTTGCAAAATCTGAAGTAATCGGAGATGTCAATAAAGGACTACAGGGAAGTGTTTTACCGGTTGTCCATTAGAATAGGCTAGAGAAGAGAGAGAGACCTGAATCTATTGCTAGGCACGTGAATGGACTGTGGTATTCCATTCAAGATGAGTTTATTGTGTTGAATTTTATCTCAGTCGCAGAGGTTTATCAGTTAGTCATAAGAGTTGAAGAGAAACTGGCTAGGAAACCACATAGTTTGAGGGAAATGAGAAGTCAAGTGGTTGGAAGAGGGCAGCCAAGAGAGAAGAGAGAAGAAACTAGTGCCAGCACCATGAATCAGTCTGCTGGAAGAGGATTTGATGATGATAGAGAAAAGTGTTCATCAAGAGGAAGAGACAGTGGGGGTAGATTCACTGGAAGTTGGAACCTATTTCAAATGTGGAGGCCAAGGACACCGAGCATATAAGTGTTCAAAGACATTGTGGCGAATGCAAGAGTCAAGAGTGCATGTTGTAGAAGCAGCAGAGTTCGTGGTTGAGGAAGAAAGTTTTCTAGTGGAGGCTGGGTATGGCGAAACTTGATACTACAAAGGGTGTAGTTGCAGCCCGAGAGAGATTGGTAGGGAATGGGAGAAGAGGAAGAGCGTCTTCAAGACCAAGTGCAAAGTGAAAGGTAAGTTGCTGCAATTAGATTGTCAATGGAGGTAGTACTGAGAATCCAGTTTCCACCAAAGTTATCCATAAAAAGAATTTGAAGTCTACCCCACTCGAACACACACATGGTGTCATGGTTGTAAAAAGAGCAGAGAGTCACTGTGCAAGAGTAGTGTGAAATTGAATTCCATGTTAGAGGTTATTGAGACACTTTGATGTGTGAGGTGTTGCCCATGGAGCTAATGGAGCTATTAGTTAGCAGCTGTCGATGATGGAGCTAATGGAGCTATTAGTTAGCAGCTACCAAGTGGATAGTGTAACTACCAAGAAATAGTTATTGATTATTTGGAAAGAATTAGTCGTAGAGATTCTTAAAATTCTGTGAGATCCGTTATGGGGAATCCAAGAACTCCCCAATACATATAGGGATTTCTGCAGCCCATGATAGGTTAGCCATTAGTTAGTATTGAATAGAACTTGAGAGTCATGGGCTGTAGATTACTTTGTTTTTTAAGAACTTTCCATAACGAGATAAATTATTACAACATACTTGTTTTTCAGCAGCTTTTAGCTAGGGTTTAGTAAAGGGATTCATCATCCTCTCCTTCCAGCAAGGACCCACTTGGAAGGCAGACTTGATGAATGCACCTTCTTTGTGTTGCATTTGCATTTTGTTCATGCAGTTTACATTTTCAGTAGTTGTGATTTCTTGTGCTATTTACATTCAATAGCAATCACTTATCTTTCAGCTTTGGATGTCATTAAGTTTCTTCAACACTATTCAATTTCATCAGCTTTACGAATGAATGGTTAGAGTAGTTGCTATTTCCTCTTAATGGTTCGCTGTAGAGTAACTTTCTTCAACCAATATGCTATGAGCAGTGGTGTCGGTATTCTATGTTAAGGGATTAGATGGTTTGTTTTCATGAGCCAAGAATAAACAGTTACACGACATACATAAGTTAGCATAGTTAATCTCGATAGACTGTAGTTGCATATGCAATGCATAGCACCTTGAATCTCATACACCCGGATTGATAATTTATGTGTGCCCACAGTGTTAATTATTGTGTAATTTTATGGCCCATCACTTTTTGGCACCATTGCTGGGGAATTGCTAAAACTATAGAAGTTAATACCTCTGAGATTAGGGTTTGCACTGTAGAGGAAATGCAGGGCTGAAGGTCAGCATTCACACTTGAGTGTACCTCTGTGCAATGTCTTTCTTTTTCCAATTCAATGGCTTTCCTTAATTAGAATGCATGCATCGTTGTAGGAATAAGTTAGGTCACTTTCTCCCAAAAACAATTAACTTTGGTGCAGAACATTGCAAGAAGTAGCAGGTAGGGGGGGTTTACATAGCACAAGGGGAATAAATACTTGAAAATTATGAACAATCAATTAAAAACCACGAGGCAAAGCAAGAAGAGTCATTTGAGAAATTCATAAGACAATCTGCGATAGGTGGTCTAGACAAGGAACATAAATTAATAGACTAGATCGTTGCAGAGGTGGTAGGGAGCTCTACCAAACCACAAAGGTAGCCAAGTCAATCTTTTGAGCCTTCTTGGACACCTTGGGAATTTTAGTCTTTGTTTAAAATGGCAGAAGGGGAAGAAGAACATGCAAATTTTCAATTTCCCATTCAAAAATCAGAGGAAACAAAAATGAAGAATATTAACCCGTATGTTCTTCCTCAATTCCACGTGCTTACTAAAATGACTACAAGATTTATGCCCAAAATCTCAAGAACTTTCCATCCACCTTAGGGTGCAACACTACGTTGGTCCATGACTCTTGATGGAAACAATATTCATACCAGGGAGCAAATGAAGGAAACCTTCAGAAAGAAATACCTTATTTCCATTGTGAGGCTAGGATACTAGAGATGAGATTTTCTAGATGACCCATTGGGAAGATGAGTCATTGGAAGATTATGCTGAGAGGTTCCAATTCTGCAGCAAGAGGGATACCAACTGCAAATTAGATCAAAACTCCCTCAAGTTGGTACTCCTTAGAGGAGTTAGAGACTGATGGATAGAAACCTTGAACTTGCTTGCAGTTGGGGATGGGACATCTCCCAACTCTCTTATGATAAGAAACGAGAAGTCTTAAAAAATTACTCAATGGCCATAAAGGTATTGTTGTGCAATCCTCAAATGCAACAGGTGGGTCATGTAACTTGGAAATTGGAAATTTGTTGGAAGACGTGAAGACAGGTATTCTATATCTGTTGACCATGAAATTGGACACACCAAGTCAAAAAGAAACATGAAGAGGTTAAGAAGACCTTGTCATTTTTGTGTCCAAAGTGTGCAATGAAGCATGCTCATCATGAATGTCCATCGGACAAGGTGGAAGAGTGTAGCATTTTTTAGGAGAATCACAGCACAAGCCAATGCCCTAGATTATCATCCCATAGTTCCACCAAACAATGATTAGGGATTCAAAGATTCCTCCATGCCAACACTAAGCAATTAGGGGTTCAGCGATTCTAGCACTAATTGAATCCAAGTCCAGCAATGACACTCTCCAACACTGGCTTTGTTTAGCTAATATCTCTGGCATCATAAGAGACAGACCAATGTAATCAATGTAGGGAAGAAAACAATTTCCCTCATTCTAGTTGACTGATCTACCTATCATACAACAGGATCCATCTTACCCATTTTATCCATATCATCCATATCATCCATACTATAAGTCTATTCAAACTATGGTGAATAGATCAATCTCAACAGGTTCACACCATGCAGGAGCAAATCAAGAACATGCATATATCACTCATTTTGTTGACCATAGAAAATCATAGTCAAACACGAAAAACAGAAGCAGAGATCAGCTTCTTCGTTGCTAGATCTTAGATACTAAGCCCCTATTTCATACTTGATAACAATTTGCACAAAATAGATCACTGGTTGGATTGTCATGAAGGCCATACACATCAGGTATTTTCACCATGAACATCCCACTCACACAACCTCTGCATCTGACTTGGTTTCTCACATGGTCTGCCTCTCAAGCCAATGCTCATAGGTCCATTCTCCTCTGGCTGACAAAAAATCGAGAAAGTAATCAAGTATATCGATCATGAATAGGCCAATTGCTCATATTACATAGTGATTTCCACAAAATTCTATCATGAATGTGCTTCCTCTGTCCTCATTTCACTAATGTCACAACAGCTCACAAATCCACTGCCATCGCCATGGAAGAACAAGAGAATCTTGAGCAAATCTTATGGAAACAAAAATAGAGTCAATTGGTTGAAAGAGGGTCATAGGAATACAAAGATAACAAGCAAATACGAATAAAACATCAGCAGAAATATGTACAAGAGAGACCAACCAAGATCATCCTTCTCTTTGGGGACTAACCACCTGATAATTTTCAAGTAATAAAAATCATATACATGAAGTCTTGTTGGTAGTTTTTTAGACTGCAATAGAGCAACCAATGATGCAGCTTGAAGATTCAAGCCACCCAACACAAACATAGATTCCTTAAAATCAGAAAAATAGTAAACAATATTCATCTTACTGACTAGTTATTCAAAATCTCCTGGGGTTACAATTCATTCTAACAACTGTACAAACAGTGATTATCAGTTTCTCAAAAAAAAAACATGCCAAAATTTTGAAGACAGGGCTAAAATCAACTGAATTCAAAGCTACAGAAATCAAGAATGCTCACAAACCCCCTCAATTCCATGATCTGAGTAAAAGATTAAATGGTATGCATTCAATATGCTGAAATTAACGACTTTGAATAATTAGATCAACATATTTTCAACATTTTCATTCATGTAAAAGTACAACCTGACTCTCTGTCATAAGAACAATGGCCTATCATCATAGAGTACAGTCCAACATGGTACTGGAATATGCTATTTATATATTCACATGTATAATATTCACAAAACCATCTATAGATATGACAATAATTCCAAAAATATTAGGAAAACGCTCACATAATAACCATTAACTTCATGACTAATTTGTCTCCGTCATAAGAAAAATGACCTATCATCATTGATCAAAGTCCAACATGGTACTGGAATATGCTATTTATATATACACATACATAATACTCTCGAAGCCATCTATAAATATAAAGATAAGTCCACAAAATTTTAGGAGAACGCTCCCATAATAACCACGTCAAGAACTTTGACTAATTTGTTTCACTCCTCTCTAAAGCTGCAAAACAAAAAAGCAAAGATAAGAAAATTGATGAATAAACTTAATAGCGAAGATTATAAAGAATAACGATTGATGGAAAACTTCCTGTTAAAAACACAAATTTACACATAAAATGGAGTGCACAACTAAATATGACATAGAATTAAATCATAAGACTTACTGTTGTAATTCAAAAGCTTCTCAATGAGATCAACATGAGTCATGAGCATGCGCCTACAGCAGTATCTCACCAACCCCAATGCATCAAGAGCGTCCCTACACGTTAGATTAAAACACCAGTGAAGAAATAAGCGCATTGTTTAGAGTTAAATTTTTTATATAATGAAAAATGGAATTCTTGATGTCAATACCAAATACGAAATAGAAATAATGGAATAGCCTAATGTAAAAGGAATAGTAATAACACAAGAGTACAAAATGATTTCACTACAGTTCTAAGCATCATAGCTGCCTTTCTCAGCCTAGAAACAATAGTCATGGAAGATGTCTGGACTCTGGAGTACAAATACTCCTCCACTGTATCATATTAAATATATTATATGCTCGAAAGAAATCCATTAAAATTTTATGGACTACGAGAACAGGGGACATCCCAAATGAAATGTACAGGCCAACTGCTGGCAAATTGGCCACTTTTCTTAAAAATAGTTTGAAAGGCCTGTGTTTACACCATGTTAAGTTTCCAAAACACAACAGTGGTATTTCGATCTTAAAATGGTTGAAGAAAATCTAAGCATGACCTTGAGATGATAAATAACAAACATTAGAAACACCCAGCAAACCTTGTGATGTGGTCCGGTAACACCTGACAGACTCCAGTTTAGATTTATCTCATTCAAAAACATCTAGTAGAGTTGAAAGAGGTATAAAAACAATCCTATCTAAGAGAGAGCGAATCTAAATATTAATATTTGTTAGGACCAGACGGTACAGCTTGCAAAACTGCACAGCATTAGATCATTCACTTCGTACAGGATAACAAGGGGCAGACCCATGTTTCTATAGAATAGTAATCTAAGGACAAATGCTTCAAAACATTTCAGCAGTGGTCAATGCAAAAATTCAACAAGAATTCCACATTGTTGTAGCCCTTTTCAGCAGACAAAGTGACAAGATTTACTGAGCTTTTAATCAAATTTTCAATTATAACTTTGACGAATTTCTGATTAGACTAAACTGCCCACTCTGAATCTACAAAAAAAAGTCCTCCAGACCAGATAGGTCTCAAAGGACATTAAAAACACAATCAATCAATCAATAATATAAGTATGGAACAATGTGGAGAATCAGCTCGCCGAGGGTTGTGTTTTCCTATTTGGCATTTATAATTGATGTATGCGAGCTTTTCCATCTGCCCTAGAGCAGAACTCACTGGGAAGCGAATAACCTGCAAGTACTTGTAGGTCTGGGTTACTGCTGGCAAGTGTAACTTGCCAGCAAAGACTCCTACTCGGGACCCAGTTAACTCGGCTCAGTAGTGATGCCGAGCAGAGTATGCCTTAGGAGTACTAAGACGACTCAGCAATTTTTTCAATTATGATATCATGGAAGATGCAAGGCTTCAACCTAGTACAGCATTAGGGTTTGAAAAAAACCCTAGCTGTCTCCTTAAGGTGGCTCTGGTATAAACGATGGCCCCAGGGATAAGAGTTTAGATTTGTAGATATTTTAACGGCCGAATTTCAGTACAAAATCATGTAAGAACGCGTTAGCATGCTGTACCCATTATCAAATGCCTCCCATCTAAATTTTAAATATTTGTTTGATTTTTCTACTAAACCAAATCAGAGAGTAAAATAAGAAAAGAGATGAAAGATGAGACATGAGAAATCGAGAAAAAAAAAGAGTCCAGAACAAGAATAACGAGTACCCTTCAGTATAGTCGGCCTGCAGAAGGTCGAGGTATGTATCCCATTTATTCCCAATCACCTGCGCACACGGATAAACCCAAAAAAACAAGCTTAAAGAAAAACACCAAGCCCACAAGGATAAACCCAAAAACACAAGCTTAAAGAAAAACACCAAGCCCACATATAAGACGTGCTCAAACTCTGAAAACATAACCAGCTGAAAACATACACGCAAAGAACGATTTGCAGAGAAAATATGAGTATTTGATTACCTTTCCGCAGGTAAAACATCGAACGGGGATAATCATTTTCGCAGACCACAGGCAGGCAAACACTGCTGGCTTCTACTCCTCACTGCTGGCTTCTACTCCTCTCTGTGATGCACCGAATATGTACACCGCTTCTATGGGTGACTTCGGACCTGGATCTCTTTGCTGGATTTCGTCGTTCGTTTTACTCCTTTCTTTTGGCCCATCCACACAACCTGGAGTAATGGAGCACACACTCTTGCCCAACTCCTAAAAGCGAACGGGAGTAAGGTGAAGTGATACGGAGAATGAATAGTCACTTACTTCACGAATGTCTGATCAAACACGAGTTTATAGTCTCACTTTTGGGATCGATCCCAGTAAGAATTGAACATTTACAAATAGCACTCAATGATGATTGTACCTAGTGCCAGTTGAAACACCGAGTTATGATAAGTTTTCTCACCGTGTTAAAAATAAATTATTGATCAATAATAAAAGAATTTATTAATAATGTGGGTACTTTGACAAACTTCTTAGTATACTATTTGTATCTATAAGGAATTGGTTTTGAGTTTGATTTCTTTATAGTACTTGTACATCACTACAACTTCACATATAGTTTTATGGGTTGAATTTTTGCCAATGACGTGGGTACCTTGTCAAATATCTTGACTTATTATTTTGGTTATAGGGAGTCAATTTTTAGTTCAATTCATCCACCCCTATGGTGTTCATGCATGACTAAACTCCATGGGTTGAATTTATATCGATGACGTGGGTACCGTGTTGAATGCCCCAATGTCATGTTTTGGTTAAGGACCCATAATCATATGTAGTTGATTTATGTCATGTTTTGGTTGGAAACCCATAATCATATGTAGTTGATTTTGAGTGCGATCCCCTAGTAGTGCCCATGCGTTACTACAACTCCACATATAATGACATGGGTTGAATTTTTACCAACAACCATGGTACCTTGTCAAATTATGACATTTTGGTTAAGGACCATAGCCAAATGCATTTGGTCTTGGATTGATCCGGATTATTTTAAGAATGACATGAAGACAAAAATATAACTGATATATAACAAGGAAATACATAGAGATAATGTGGAGAACACATAAATATAGTGAAAACCAACTTCTATTAATGAACAAGAGAGAAAAACATTGTAGAACACAGACTAGCAGAATGGGGTAGCCGATCTCTGAAAAGAAAGAGATGTGGGCTAAGCTTCATTCGCAGCAAGCTTTACATCACACTCCATTGCATGCTTAAAGGGCCTCCTTCACCTCAATTATATATGAGAGAATGAGAGGAGAACAATTCCCATGATGCATGTGGGATAAATTGGACTAAGTTTATAAATTCCATAGGCATGTAAAACGCTAGGACTTCTTGCGCGGTCACCCATCCCAGTACTACTCTAGCCTAAGCGTGCTTAACTGCGAAGTTCTAATGGGATCCGATGCATTAACGCTATGATGTAGGCATGTACATAAGACCACTAGGAAATCATTACATGATTTATGTAATTAACAAATGAAGATGACATTACATTCCCCATCAAAAGGGTGAATATCGTGGTTTATCAAAACCACAAGCTCAAAATGGTGATTCAGCAGAAAAGGTGGATGGCCACCGAGATCCATCTGGATCATTCCTCCCCCTTAGGAAGCAATGGTCCCCATTATGTCAAGTTCCCTTAGGAGATGGGGAGACTTCTGCTAAATCTGAAGCTTGATGTGTTGCTTGCCTTGTTGAATAAGTTGTCATGCTTAGCTTGTTGAAGGTTGTCATGAATTGGAGGGGTTGGATCCATTCAACCAATCTAGTTGCATGATCTACCTGAGTATGGGAAGACTCTGTCGGTGAAGATGCGGCGTGAAGAGTATGAAGGGTTATGTTATAACCGTGTTTGACTAGGCAATGTGGAGGCACCTCTGTAGGTGCAGCAAGAACATCTTGGTACTCGTCTACAATCTTGTCGATCTGCTTCTGCTGGATAAAAAGGTTTTGGGCTGAGGCTATAGTGGTTGCAGTGTCCTTCTGTTCACCTTCTGATCAGATTGTGAAGAGGCTAAACTTTGCAGTATGAGAGATTACTTTGTGGCATTGTTTTGGTGGGACAATAGTCAAAACTACCTCTATTATCTAGTATAGTTGATCCCCCAGAGTAACAATGACACTACGAGGTCGAGACTCATAAACAACATGACGCCTCCACATACATGGCTAGCCTAATAGAACATCACAAAATTCGAGTGGGGCAACATCACACAATATGTCATCCTTGAAGGGCTTGATGCATTAGGACATGCGACATTGCTCGTTGACACGAAGATCTTGACCTTGGTGAAGCCACCCAATGTTGTATGGTTGCGAGTGTGGTGTTGTTGGGAAATCCAACTGCTTGACAACCTCTGCTGAGATGATGTTCTTTTGGCTTCAACTATCAACAATAAAATGCAGTGGGGTCCCCTTCACCCACATTTGTGAATGGAAGAGTTGCTCCCCCTCCTCAGGACCCTCTTCTGGTTGGATTGTTGCAGTTGCGACAGTAGCAGTGGGTTCTGCATCAATGATCTATCTCCATTTATTATTTTCTGAATCAGAGTCCAAGTCGGGATTCAACTCTTTGTCTTTGAGTTTGGCCACAAATGACTGTATTGAGCGACATTCATCAGTTTTATGCCAAGGATTGTTGTGGAACTCACACCACTTTCCGGTGTCTTTCTTAGACTTCTTGTTACCCTTCTTTAGCTACATATGGGACTAGCTCTCTTGAATTTGGCCTTCATCGCTTTGTCTTTCATTATGCGAGTTAGAGTTTCCTTTGCCATGCTTCTCCCACTTACTATGTTGCTTGAATTTCTGCTCAATTTTGACTACATATCGATAAACATCTCCCAGTGAGGAGATGTCTAAGAAATCCATCTCTGTTTGGATATACTTGTGTAGACCATTGCGGTACTTCAAAACCATGTGCCACTTAGAGTCTTTGTACCCAACTTTGAGCATAAGGTATGAAATATGTTGGTGTACTCTGGTACCGTTTGGTCTCTTTTCTGATGCAGAGTTGTCCATCTCATGTATTGGTCATCGTAGCTTTCGACAGGGTATAACTCCTCCTTTAGAGCATCTACAAAGGTCGTCCAAGTGGGTTCTCTCCTAAATAGTGTAGATTCATCCGCGGTGTACCTCTCCCAGTAACCTTCCCACCAACCTCTGACATGGGGAAGGGATTTAAGGAGCGCGAAGGTGATCTTTTCACTGTCAGAAATTTTTTGGATAGAGTAATAACCTTCTAGCAGATTCAACCATTTTTCTAGAGCATCCGCATCTATCTGGACTTCAAATAAGGGGATATCAAAATTGACTTGTACCTTGAAGGGTGTCGCACTTGTGAAATGGCTTCTTGTTGAAGATGCCTCAGTCGCCGCCATCAGTAGTCTTCGAAGGATCTGAGAAAAGTTGTCCATCATCTCGTTCCTTTGTCGCACAAGGGCATCCTCCAGCAGCGTCTTGAAAGGATCTTGTGCTTTGTCATCTCTCTTTTCTTCCGCCATGGGAGGTCGCTTGGGCTGGCGAGAGCAGTTTTCCTCAAGCAAAACTAGTTCGAGACCCAACTCTCTATACCCTGACCTCGTCGAGGACCTTCTCTGATAGAACTGATCCAGATTATTTTGAGAACAAAATGAAGACAAAAATATAATTGATATGTAACAAGGAAATACATAGAAATAATGCAGAGAACACAAAAATATAGTGAAAACTAACTTCTATTAATGAACAAGAGAGAAAAACATTGTAGAACACAAACTGGCAGAATGTGGTAGTCTACCTCTAAAAAGAAAGAGATGTGGGCTATGCTTCATTCACAACAAGCTTTACATCACATTCCATTGCATGCTTAAAGGACCTCCTTCATTTCAATTATATATGAGAGAGTGAGAGGAGAACAATTCCCATGATGCATGTGGGATAAATTGGCTAAGTTTATAAAATGTCATAGGCATGTAAAACGCTAGGAATTCCCAGGCGATCACCCATCCCAGTACTACTCTAGCCTGAGCACGCTTAACTGCAGAGTTATAATGGGATCCAATGCATTAACACCATGATTTAGGCATGTACGTAAGACCACTAGGAAATCATTACATGATGTCTGTGTTGATGATTACAACTGCGTGAGACATACTCCATGATATAGATTGAGTGAGTCGATCTGAGAGAGAGCCCATGAGTTAGGTGTACCCATGACATGGGTGTGTGTTTCCTCTCTGATACGGAGATGGAACATTGTGTGCCCCTGTGTGGGGTGAGGAAGCCCATGAGCTGGGTGTGTGGTTCCTCTGTGAGACAGAGATGGAACGTTGTGCCCTGTGTGGGGTGAGGAAGCCCATGAGCTAGGTGTGTGGTTCCTCTCTGAGACGGAGATGGAATGATATGTGCCCCTATGTGGGGAAGCCCATGAGTTGGGTGTGTTGTTCTCTCTGAGACGGATATGAAATGATGCACTAGTCTCCTCTGTGCAAAGAGGTGAGATGATGTGATACTCTAGATGATTCTCCTTTGAGACGCAGTGTGAAAGAGATCTGTTGAGTTGGACGTGCATGTGGCTGAGCACAGGTGAACATGATCCTAGTGGACGAGCACAGGTGAACGTGATCCTAGTGGTTGAGCACTAGTAAGTGTGATTCTCCCATGAGACGCAGTGAGAAAGAGATCTGTTGAGTTGGATGTGCATGTGGATGAGCACAGGTGAACATGATCCTAGTGGTTGAGCACTAGTGAGTGTGATTCTCCTATGAGATGCAGTGAGATAAAGATGTGGACATCCATGTGGCTAAGCACAGATGGATGTGCCCCTAGTGGCTGAGAACTAGTGGGTGTATGAGATCCCTTGCTATATTGTACAAGAGTCAGACTTACTTGTAACCCTATTTGTGACGTAAAGGGTACAGGTCGGCCCCACCATAAAGTGAGATCATTAATGTAAAAGATAATTAATATGGTAATTATTAATTATATTGTGAGTCATTGAGGTCGGCCCTGTTGTGCCAATAGACACTACCGTTGATAGGCTCAGTCTAATATAAATAAAGGTAAATTCCCCATTGAGTAAACATAACACAAGTGTGAGTTTGGAAATTTCACCAAGTACTTGTTCTTGGGAAAAGTGCGCACCTCTCTTGGGCGCTAGTCTTCTAGGGTTTGTGAGCACCCTTTTGTGTGTTAGGTTTATGGTGTGGGAGGTTTTTCTCTTAAAGAATATAGAAAATGATTGGTTGGGTTTTCTTCCCTTGTTGAGAAGGGTTTCCCAGGATACTTCTCGTGTACTTGTACAAGGCATTTCTTCTTGTGATCTTGGTTGCTGCAACAAATTGTTTATGGTTCAAGTAAAATGCTAAAAATGGAATGAAATCCATGATTGAGCCTAACTTATTGAAAAATCAACATGGTATCAAAGCATAGGTCTTGAAGAACCCCTGCACAAGCATTTAAAGCCAGTCGTCCCTCCTTTTCTGCAGTTTTGTACGACCTCTAGGGTTTGCTGCAATTCCATACGACCCTCCTTCTCTAAGGTGTTTCAGGCTCTAATACTTGGACGTTGAGGCTAATTTTGGCATACAAGGGTACTACCTTCTCCAGCACACCTCCAAAAACTCTCAGAGTGAAATTTCGAGCATTTTGAATTTTTGACCCTAGGGTTTCGCAATTTTCTGCAGAATTTTGAATTTAGGATTCCTGCAGCTCATTGAAGAAACGTTTCAGCTCAAAAGTATTCCTATGACACTCTTAAGGCTTATTGTTGGGAGTCATAAGCCCAACAAACCTAAGGTTTCTAGTAGCCATTAGGTTTTCTAAGTCCAGTTGGCGAGAGTTTGTGAAGAAATCTGAAAATATGAAGAACAAAACCTTAGTGGAAGATAGGCTTGATGGATCAAGCAACTTCAGCTCCTGGAAGTCAAGACTTCATATCACCCTTGAATAAGATGACCTTTTGAGTGTGATACAAAAGACTTTACCAGAGACAACTACCGATGAAGATAAGGAAATAAGAAGGTAAGAAGACATCAAGGCAATGAAAATAATCATCTACTTAGTAAGAGATCATCTCCTACCTCGTATTGCCAACCTGAAGACAACTTATGAAATGTATGAAGCATTGAAGGATATTTTTGAGAGTGACAACACCCTCAGAGCCCTTACCTTAAAGGGCCAGCTACAAAGTACCAAGATGACAAAAGGTGATATAGTTGCTACCGTCTTTATGAAGATATCAGAGATCAAAGATCAGCTAGGTGCTATTGGAGAAAACATATCTGACAGAGAACTTGTTTTGTCCACTCTCAACAATCTTCCAAAACACTGGGAACCTTTTCTTCAAAGCATCAATGGAAAGGAAAAACTACCCACTTTTGATCATCTGTGGACAGACTGTACCCAAGAAGAACTTAGACTTAGAAATAGAGGAGTGGAAGACTCCCCTGATGACAACCATGCTCTTGCACTTCATACAAATAAAGGAGGAATATTCAAAAGAAACTTCAGACAAACATTCAGAGATGAGAAGACTCTATTAGCTTCAGGTCATAATAAGAGAAGAGATATTTCAGAGATCCAGTGCTTCAAATGTGACAAATATGGACACTATGCAAGAAATTGTCCGACCAGGAAGAAAGGAAGACAATATGCTTCCACCGTTGACATTGATCCAAACCCACCTCAAAAGGATGAAGATAAGAGAGATGAGGATTACATCCTCTAAACCAAATACAAAATTGAGCATGACTGCAGACCCAGATAAATTGTTTGATTTAATCATTAAACCTATAGTTTATTGCATTCTTAATAAGTGAAGGGTAGTATCTCTAGTGTGGGAGCCCTCATGACTTGGACCATTATCCTTGGTATGGGAGTCCAAACCTATATTGATTGATTATTATGCTAGAAGTCATAAAATACTGAAGAGTCAGTAGAGAACCTGAGAAGACATAAAATATCTAGCAAACAAGTAAAAGAAGATATCTATCCTCCAGACTTCAAAGGGAGTTACTTGACTCAGAGGGAGTCAAAACAAATTGAGAAGAAGGAAGAGACATTACCTTCTCCCCCTCAACAGTTCAGAGGGAGATAGTTATTGATCCAATTGCTCCAGTTGATATTCCCATAAACATTGTAATAGGCCATGAAAGGCATTTCTAAACTCAACAAACTATGAAAGGGGCAGAGGAACATGTAGCTAATGGAAGTGTCGAGAAATATAAAGCGAGATTTGTAGCCAAAAGATTCCCACAAATAGAGGGAGTTGTCTATGATAAGACATTTTATCCAGTAGTCTGATACACTTCCATCCATCATCCATGAGTTGGAAACTACATCAGATGAATGTAATAGACAACCTTTATCAATGGTGAGATTGAGGAAGAAGTTTACATCAAACAACCAGAAGGACTCGTGATATACGAGGAGAAATCTCATGTGTACGGGTTGAAGAAAACCCGAAAGCCTTGTTGTTGGATACAAGCAAGCTTTGAATTCTGATTTCAAGATGAAGGATCTTGGTATGATGCACTACTTCTTGGGACAAGAAGTATGACAAAGGACCAATGAGACTTTTCCCGAGTCAAGGAAAATATACAGTGGGGATATTAAAGAAGCTCAGTATAACAGAATGCAAATCCATGCCTACACTGATGGTGATGGATTTGAAGAAAATGAATGATGATGATTCAGACGAGATTGATCCACAATTGGATCATTGATGTATCTGGTTAACACTAGACCTGATTTATGTTATCCAATGAATGTACATTGGTCAATTCATGAGTCAGTTGAGACAGACTCACTAGATAGAAACGAAACATGTATTGAGATATCTACGAGGCACAGTTGGATATGGCTTGAGATATGCCTCATGTGTAGACTTGAGTTTGTAGGGATATATCGATTGGGCAGGAAGCACAATGGACCAGAAGAGCACATCTGGTTATTGTTTTACCTTGGGGTCTGCCATGGTTTCCTGGTACAATAAGAAACAAAGTGTTGTGGCCTTGAGTGCCGCAGAAGCAGAGTATATAGCATTGTGTGTGGAAATCCGCGAAGCAATGTGGCTTTGCAAGATTCTGACAAATTTATTTGATCATGAGATGGATCCTATTATTATTCATTGTGATAACCACAGTTGTGTGAAGCTCTTTGAGAACCTTGTGTTTCATGATAGATCTAAACACCTTGAGATAAAATATCATTATATCAGAGACATGTTGCAGAAGAAATCAGTACACGTGCAGTACCTTCCTACACATGAGCAGATTGCAGATATCTTCACCAAACCGCTTGCCAAGACGAAGTTCGAGTACTTCCGTGAGAGACTTGGCCTGGTGGAGAATACCTCCCTAGTTGAGAGGGAGTGTTTATGACTACAGCCAAAACAAAGTTCGAGTACTTCCATGCGAGACTTGGCTTTATGGAGAATGCCTCCCTAGCTGAGAGGGACTGTTGATGATTATAGGTGCGTGAGACATCCTCTGGGATACAGACTGAGTGAGTAGACCTGAGAGAGAGCCCATGAGTTGGGTGTACCCATGCGATGGGTGTGTGGTTCCTCTCTGATACGGAGATGGAACGTTGTGTGCCCCTATGTGGGGTGAGGAAGCCCATGAGCTGGGTGTGTGGTTCCTCTCTGAGACGGAGATGGAACTTTGTGCCCTATGTGGGGTGAGGAAGCCCATGAGTTGGGTGTGTGGTTCCTCTCTGAGACGGAGATGGAATGTTGTGTGCCCCTATGTGGGGAATCCCATGAGTTGGGTGTGTCATTCTCTCTAAGACAGAGATGAAACGATGTACTGGTCTCCTCTGTGCAGAGAGTTGAGATGATGTGATACTCTAGATGATTCTCCTGTGAGACGCAGTGAGAAAGAGATCTGTTCAGTTGGACGTGCATGTGGCTGAGCACAGGTGAGTGTGATCCTAGTGGTTGAGCACTAGTAAGTGTGATTCTCCTATGAGACACAATGAGAAAGAGATTTGTTGAGTTGGACGTGCCTATGGCTTAGCACAGGTGAACGTGATCCTAGTGGTTGAGCACTAGTGAGTGTGATTCTCCTGTGAGACATAGTGAGATAGAGATGTGGACATCTTTGTGGTTGAGCACAGATGGATGTGCCCCTAGTGGCTGAGAACTAGTGGGTGTATGAGATCCCTTGCTATATTGTACAAGAGTCGGACTTACCTGTAACCCTATTTGTGATGTAAAGGGTACAAGTCGACCCCACCATAAAGTGAAGGATAATTAATGTAAAAGATAATTAATATGGTAATTATTAATTATATTGTAAGTCATTGAGGTCGAACTTGTTGTGCCAATAGACACTACTGTTGATAGGCTCAATCTAATATAAATAAAGGTAAATTCCCCATTAAGGAAACATAACACAAGTGTGAGTTTGGAAATTTTAGAAAGTACTTGTTCTTGGGAAAAGTGCGCAGCTCTCTTGGGCACTAGTCTTCTAGGGTTTGTGAGCACCCTTTTGTGTGTTAGGTTTATGGTATGGGAGGTCTTTCTCTTGAAGAATATAATAAAGGATTGGTTGGGTTTTCTTCCCTTGTTGAGAAGGGTTTCCCATGATACTTCTTGTGTACTTGTACATGGTATTTCTTCTTGTGATCTTGGTTGCTGCAACAAATTGTTTATGGTTCAAGTAAAATGTTAAAAATCGAACGAACTTCATGCTTGAGCCTAGTTTATTGAAAAATCAGCAGTCTGTAATTAACAAATGAAGATGACATTACATTCCCCATCAAAAGGGTGAATATCATGGTTTATAATTATCAAAACCACAGGCTCAAAATGGTGATTCAGTGGAAAAGGTGGATGGCCACCGAGATCCATCTGGATCAACGATGCTCGTGCACAGCTATAACTCCACGGGTTGAATTTTACTAATAACATGGGTATTGTCACATCCCCACAGTGTGCCTTACGATCATACACCTCTTGATGGTGTGCGACACTGCAACGTTTCTCACTTGGTTGCTTGGCAACACCAATGATACTTTGTTCGGACTACGCCTCTTCACCAAAATAATACCCATACTTCGCTCTAGGTTATCGACGAATCACACCCCCACTCTAGTGCAACTCTTGTAGACTTAGGCATATGTTAATTGATTTAACACTTAGTCATATTTAAGCATACATACATTAGAAACCAAGAGAACCGTGGAACAAACAAAAGACAAACACAGATATAGTACAGACAACATGAATCATTCCTAACACCTGACTAATTATTTGTTATTATGAAATAGTTACAACATGAGCACTATCGGTTCGGTTTACAATAGGGTGGATTCAAATGACTCACCTCACCTCACCAAGACACTCATACACATGTCGTCACCAAGTCTCTCCATCACAACCATCTTCGCTTCCACCTGCAGTGCACCTCAAATGTGCCCCCAACCGCTGACTTTTTGTCTCTTCGTTTCCACAAACTCTACCTCTTCGTTTCCACAGACTTCACAGATTTCAGTTTTGCCTCACACATGCCTCAAACAAACTTGTGTTTTCCAGACTTAGCCAAAATCATCCTAAGAGAAACTCGCCCATTTATGTCCAATGAATCCACCTCAAGATAGCAAAAGTCCTCCCAAGTGGAGTGACTTGGCTCCTTGAGGGAGCTTGCCCCTCTTTCTGCCTTAGAACCTCAAACCTCTCTTTGTCTCCTTGTCTTTCCAAAAATTTCCTTCCCTGGTTATGTGCCCTTGTTCTCTTATAGGCTCTCCAAAGGTCACCATCGCAAACCGTCACGTCCTTTGGGGTTGTTACGCCCCTTCACGAACCCATGTCCAAACAAATCATCGTGCCCCTCCATGGACCCGATCGCCCAAACAAATCATTTTGTGCCCCTCCGTGGACCTGGTCGCCCCAAATGAACCCATGCACTCGTCAACCATCGTGCCCCCTTAGGACTGGCATGCCCCAATGTTATTGGTCACTTCATACTTAGGTAAGCCCCTTGATGCATTCACATGCCAAAGGTGTCCACTTGCCCAACTTAGGTGCCGGAACAACCCCAAATTTCATCTCCTTGAGAACTTGGGCGAAGGTCTCCACGTCCATCTAGTCGAAGACCTTACAAGTACTTTATTGAATGCACTAGTTTGGAATTTTTGGTTAAGGCCATGCATTTGTAGTTAGTTGGTCTTGAGTTCGAAGTTCCCATAATGGTGCACATGCATAACTACATCTCCACATTTAACTCCATAGGTTGAATTTATGCTAATGATGTGGGTGCCTTTTCAACTGCCCTAATCTAGAATTTTGGTTAAGGACCCATATCCATGGGGAGTTAATCTTGAGCCCTAGGGTTCACTTAATTAGTTGAACCATCCACACAAGGTATGTTGCCAACTGCGAGGCTATAGTTCACAAGTTTGATTCTAGCTGAGTTCCTTGAGATTATGAGTCATTATCGTGGTTGGAAATTAAGTCACCCTCCCTCTAGATATTCAAGGGAATAAGAGGGGTTCCCACAAGGTTTTCCTTAAGAAAAACAAAGGTAGTTGATCTTGAATTCAATCCCCTCATAGTACCTATTTATTGTTACAAATCTATATACAGTTCCATGGGTTGAATTTCTACCAATGACAATGATACATGTTGGAATAATGATTCATTTATCATATTCTAGATGTAATTGTAATTGTTATTTGTTATGTCTAGAAAGTATAATTAAAGTTAGGAAATATATTTGAGAGATTCATGGAGAGATTATTGAAGATATTGTTGAGAGATTGTAGGAGAAGATGATTTCCTGTAACATATTCTCTCATTGTATTTATTCATGCTTTGGTAATGAGAAAGTTTGAGTTGAGTGTTCATTGTTAGTGTTTAATTGCTCCATTAGTATGTTGGTGTATTTCTTCATTTGGTATCAGAGAAGTGGAGAAGATTGTTGTCCTTTGTTGTAGCCTATGGATGATTGTAAATGTCAAATTGCACAGTCTCGAGAACCTAACGTGAAGACTGGATCATCCTAAACCAGTGCATGGATGAAGCATACAAAGTTTACATCTTGAAGTGGGCATGTACGGTAGCGTGCATAGTTTACATCTTAAAAATCGAGTAAGAAAATTTTGCAAATTTTTTAATAGCATTCTTTTGTCATCACCGGGATTGAGTTATGAGTTATGTATTTGGCACAAATCGTTGTTGTATTTGGGCAAGATCTAATTAAATTTGCATGGAAGTTTGAGTGGTGAAATGATAGCAAAAAAAATTCATGGTGTAATTATTCTTTTGGTGTGATATTCAGACCGGTGCACTTAGATTTGTGTGGATTGTTTTGGCATGTGAATCGTGCATTTGGTGTTTTTAAAACTGGTTATAAATATGCGTGAACTATAATTTCTTTGATGCCTTTATCAAGACAAAGGGGCGGAGGCATAGTCAACAAGATCTGATGGATGTGGTGTAAGAACATTTACATGGATTGGTACATAATTATTGAAATATGACTGGACTGGTGTAAAGATGGGAGCGACTCTTATTAGATGAAGGCATGCACATATATTCATAATTATTAAAATGTGCGTGGATGGTGTAGATTGGAAGATTCTTATTATTAAATGGTGAAGATGTTTTATCCTTTTGTCTTTATAAAGAATGTAATGAAAGATAATTAATGTTCTATGTTTATGAGAGAATAAATGTAATTTTTCTTAGTAAAGGGAGATATAAGAAGTGTTGAGATATAATTGTAATCCTTTGGAAGAATTGAGCTTTTAGCTCTTCATTGTACTCAAATATTAATAAAATAATTATTTTTTGGTGGTGGTTGAGTCCCAATTTTTGGGACATTGGTTCTCCTCCTGGGCGAAGTGAGACACTTTATTTTTCTCTTGAATATTCTTCTTCTCTCATTCTGATTTATTCTCCATGGCAACAAGTAATATTGTGTTGCCTAAACTTGTTGGCACAAATTATTTCTATTGGAGCAAACACATGCAACCTATATTCATCACTAAATATTTATGGGAGCTTGTAATTGATGGATATACTATGCCTTTTGTTGATGAATTCAAAACATTAAGTGATGATGACAAGAAAGCTTTAAAGTCTCCGAGGTGTAGGACAGTCGGTGATGGAGTGTGTTGTTAAGGTGCTCCGTGTTGTTAAAGTCACCGGTTCGAAACCCGCGGGGACAAAAAATCCACCCATGTTAAGGGTTGGTGTGGCTCAGGCTAGGTGTGATCCTCGGGTGATTTTGACGACTTAGATGCCCCTGAGTCGCAGTTTCTTAGCCATAGGTTATTCCCACATGTCACAGACAAACTAACAAAAAAAAAGAAAAGACAATAAAGCTTTAAAGGAAATTATTAAGAAAGATAATGAAGCACTTTCACTTATAGGGAGCGCGGTTGAAGAATCTATATTTACAATAATTAATGTTGCAGAATCATCTAAGCAAGCTTGGGATATTTTAAAGAATACATATGAAGGTGTGGTTGTAGCTAAATTGCAAACACTTAGGAGAAATTTTGAAAATGCCAACATTCAAAGTAATGAATCTATTCATGATTACATCACAAAGATGCAAGATCTTGTTAATAAGATGAGGTCCTTATGTGAAGATGTTCTAAAAAGGAGACTAACTAAGAAGATTTTAAGAAGTGTTTTGCCCAAGTTTTCACCACTAGTATTATGGTTTCCAAAGATTTAAATACAATGAAGATTGATGAATTAAGTGGTTTTTTGCTTATTGTTGAAGAAAATCAACCAACTGGAGAAGTGGAGCATGATTTTTCTACAAGGCATAGAGGAAGAGGTAGAATTCAATATCAAAATCAGAGTCATAATAGAAATCCACAACAATAAAAAAATTATCAAGGAAATGCATTTAGAGGAAGAGGAAGAAGTCACAGTCAGTTTAGAAGAAGTTCAAGTCAATTCATAGAACGAAGCAGAGACAGTTTTCGTGGAAGAGGAAGAGGAAGAGAAGGATCTCAAGAATGACAAGGTCCACAATGTCATTATTGTCATAAGTATGGTCATCTTGAAAGAATTTTTTATGCAAAAATGAGAGAAATGGAAAACAAAGGTGCTAATACAGTTATAGAAGAAACCAAAAATGAGAAGCTATTCATATCAAGTTTCATGGCACATAATGAAGAAATTGAAGCATGGTATATTGATTCCGGATGTTCAACTCATATGACATCTCCAGAGGAGTTGTTTACTAGAATTAATGACAATTATTCTGGTAAAGTTGTATTTGGTGATGATAAAGTTTCAAAAGTTAAAGGGAAAGGCACAATTGCAATTCCAACATTGCATGGAAAGAAGAAGTTTATTGATGACACATTGTTGACACTAGCATTGAAGAAGAACCTACTTTCTGTAGGATAGGTGATGGAGAAAAAATATAAGTTAGTGTTTGATAACAAGGAATGTTTAATCCTGGATAAGTTGAATCGTAGTGCAGTTTTGGCAAAAGGAGAAATGACTGAAGATAGAATTTTCAAGATTTCTTTTGATTCAAGTAATTCACAAAGTTCGAATGCAACATAAGAGATGAACAACAAGATTTGGCATTTAAGAATGGGACATTTAAATTTCCAGAGTTTAGTGTTGCTTTGAAAGCAAAATATGGTGAATGGTATTCCTTATATCAAGAATGATGATGAAGTGTGTGAAGGATGTATTTTTGGGAAACAACACAGGGAAAGTTTCTCAAATAGAACTTGGAAGGATAGTGAACATATAGCGTTGGTGCATTCATATTTGTGTGGTCCAATGGAGACAATGTCTTTTGGAAAGGCTCGTTATTTTCTCACTTTCATTGATGATTTTTCAAGGAAGAATTGGGTGTGTTTTTTGCAAGAGAAATATGAATTGTGTTATCATTTTCTTGAGTTCAAGGCATTGGTTGAAAAGCAAAGTGGTTTCAATATTCTCACCCTAAGAACAGATAATGGGGGAGAATACAAGTCAAATGAATTCTTGAATTATTGCAGGAAGAATGGTATAAAGCGAGAGTTTACCAATTTCTACTCTCCTCAACATAATGGAGTGGTGGAGAGGAAAAACAGAACCATAGTTGAGATGGCTAGGAGCATGTTAAAGGCTAAGTCACTTGGTAATGTGTTTTGGAATGAAGCAATACACACATCAGTATACATTCTTAATAGATGTCCTACAAAGGCAGTGTTGAATTTGACTCTCGAAGAAGCATGGTCAGGACATAAACTAAGTGTTGCACATATGAAAGTTTTTGGTTGCATTACATATGCACATGTTTCGAAGGAAAAAAGAAGCAAATTAGATGATAAAAGTGTGAAGTGTATTTTCATTGTTTACAGTATTGAAACAAGAAGTTATAGGTTGTTTGATCCTCAAGCAAAGAAAGTAATAATAAGAAAAGATGGTGTATTTGATGAGCAGGGAATTTATCAGTAAGAACTTGTACAATTGAAATTAAAAGAAGATACAGTTACTATTGATGGTGAATCACATTCCAAGTCAGTAAAGGAAGATGAAGTTAAGAATAAACCTAAGTGGTTTGAAAGAAGTCATTTTGAAAGCAATATGTTAGATAGAAATTTTGAAAGAAGGATTACCAGATCCCAAAGTAATCTTGTGAATTATGCACTTATGACACATGTAATGAAGATGGATGAACCTCAAACTTATGCAGAAGCATCAAGAAAGAAAGAATGGAATGAAGCTATGGAAGCATAATTGAATGCTTTGGTGAGAAATGATACATGGGATTTGGTGAACTTACCAAAAGGTAAAGAGGTGATTGGTACTAAATGGATTTATAAAACTAAGTATAAATCAGATGGCACCATTGATAAGTATAAGGCTCATTTAGTTGCAAAAGGTTATGCACAAAGAGAAGGCATTGACTATACTGAGACATTTGCCCCCGTGGAAAACATTGATACAATCATGATGGTTCTTGCATTAGTTGCTCAGTATAAGTGGACAATTTTTCAAATGGATGTTAAGTCAAATTTTTTGAATGGTTATGTGGATGAAGAAATTTATGTGGAGTAGCCTAAAGGTTTTGAAGTTCCAGGTAAAGAAGATAAAGTTTACAGGTTGAAGAAGGATTTATATGGTCTTAAACAGGCATCAAGGGCTTGGTATTTAAGAATTGATAAATACTTTCAGGATCATGGCTTAATCAAAATTTTATCTGAACCCAATATTTATATTCTTCAGTCAGGTCAGGATATTATGATTGTTGCACTTATTTTGATGATTTGATCTACACAGGGAACAATGATGAGTTATTTCAAAAGTTTAAGTCACACATGATTGTTGAGTTTGAGATGATAGATCTTGGAGAGTTACATTATTTCTTGGGAATTGAAGTTTGGCAGAAAGAAGATGGCATTTTGATGTCACAAGGCAAGTATACTTTGGATATTTTGAAGAAGTTCATAATGATGAGTTGCAAGCTAGCAACAACTCTTTTAGAAGTTGGGTTGAAGTTATACGGACATGATGACTCCAAATTAGTTGATGTTACTTTGTATCGTCAATTGGTTGGAAGTTTGATCTACTTAACTACAACTCGACCGGATATATCTTTTGTAGTCAATATGGTATCTAGATTCATGTCAAATCCCAAGGAAATACATTGGAAAGAAGCAAAGAGGATTTTGAGATATTTGTGTGGTACAATTGGTTATGGTTTGATATACAGATCTACATAAGATTTTAGGCTTATTGGTTATACAGATTCAAATTAGGCAGGTTGCATGGATGATAGGAGATCAACTTCAGGATATTCATTCAGCATGGGTTCAGCAACAGTTGCTTGGAGCACTAAAAAACAACCTACAATTTCTCTCTCCACGACAAAAGCAAAGTATAGAGCAGTAGCAACAACAACATGTGAAGTAGTTTGGTTGAGAAGAATTTTGGAGGATCTTCATGAGCAACATGAGCAACCTATTCAGTTGATATGCGATAATCAAAGTTTTATTCAGATGACCAAAAATCTAGTGTTTCATAAGAAGACTAAGCATATTGATATCCAATATCATTTTTTTCGAGATTTAGTTCAGCAAGGTGTGGTCGAGATTAGTTATTGCAGAACAAACGAACAAGTAACTGCTATTTTCACCAAAGAACTATCAAAGGAAAAGTTTTACAAATTCAAAAATGATCTTGGAATATTTCCAAATGATCATAATGAGGGAGAAATGTTGGATAATGATTCATTTATCATATTCTAGATGTAATTGTTATTTGTTATGTCTAGAAAGTATAATTAAAGTTAGGAAATATATTTGAGAGATTCATGGAGAGATTATTGGAGAGATTATTGAGAGATTGTAGGAGAAGATGATTTCCCGTAACATCTTCTCTCATTGTATTTATTCATGCTTTGGTAATGAGAAAGTTTTAGCCGAGTGTTCATTCTTATTGTTTAATTGATCCATTATTATGATGGTGTATTTCTTCAATACCTCATTCATTGAGAACACATATTCACACGTAATTGATTTTGAGTTGATAACAGTTCTGACTTTTTCACATGGAGGAGAAGGAGGATTTGGTTGACTACTCCCACAATCAGATAGGAAAGAATGAAACTTTTGTCTCGAGCAAAGACCTAGTAAAATGATGGATGGAAAAATGAGAGTTTCAAAGTTTTTTGGTATCACATTGTCCCCTCCTTAAATCCTAACATCACCCTAACCTCAAATAGGCAAAGTATTGACCTCAAAGATCCATTCAATGATCAAAATCGTAGAAAAAAAACAAATATTGGTTCATCCCCCAAATCTAATAAAGTGTTAAATGTCAATGGGTCAGACATTACAGGGTATATTAGTGGAGGTGATGCCAATGGGCAATACAATAGATTTCATGCATTTGAAAATCTCCTTGAAGGAAATGCAAGTCATGGGAAAACTCATCATGTTGAGGCGGAGAGATGAAAAAGTTGAGGCCTCTCTTGTTCCTTGTCTTCATAACCCTAACCAAGGATTTAGGGTCCCTCCTATCATGGACGATATCATTTCATTTTCAATCGAAAATCCCAAAGAGGTGGCCAAACAAAGTATCTAGTTTCTCTCAAAGGTGCAGGTATGACCTCTAGTAAAACTGGAGAATATGTTAAAGGGTCAAAGGAAATTCCCTTTAGTCTAGGATTTAGTGGGTTCATAAAATATTACCCTATCTAAGAACACAAATAGAAAAGAAAACCATGATGTGTTAAGAAACTCACAAAAGGTGTCAAGATGGTGGTAGAGGAAAATATCGTGCTAGGTCAAATCATGGAGTTACAAGCAGTGGCATAGGTGGGTAAATTATTTGGTTGTTCAATCTTCAAAGCCACTCTCAAATAGTGGATCTATGGAGAATGGAACCCTATTATTGGATATTCTTTGGATTTCTCCATTTTGACCAAGGGTTGTGTTGTTACTGAGATTAAACTTAAGGCTCAAAGAGTAATGTCAGGCATCAAGAAAGTTTAAAGAGAATATGTTTTCTACCTTTAGGTATATAAGAAATGACCCTTAAATGAAATTAATAACAGGACAGTATAGAGGCCGTATTTCATTGTCTGAGTCACAATTATGATATCAAATGGCGTGGGAGAAACTTACAAAACTGTTAAACAAAACTAGGCATCAATGGCAGATGAGTCTCACCTTGTTTGCAGTAGAAGAAAATAAAGAGTGCACCCTTGAACATGATATGAGATGCAATAATTCAAATAGTTGGCAGGTCTTGTATTACTTACAATAAACACAGAGGAAAAAATGCTTACTTAACGAATTACTGAGATAATGTGATTACAGTAGTTGTGATACTAAATTGCAATCAATCACTTATCAAGGAATTACGTAAGGAAATTCAGAGATATGAAGATACAAGAGAAACACACAACTCAAACTGAACAAAAAATGGAATCTATGTTTGCATTTGTATTAATACTAAAAAAGGAGAGTTTTCTCTATTACATCCGGCAAGAAGCAACCCTTCATAGATCTTGAATCTACGTATTTATACAAAACCGTCACAACTCAAAACGGTTGGAATTCTTATAATAAAAATAACATATATTTGAATAAGACAACAACCTGTAAAATCTGATGAGCTCTGCTGGCGTTCTCCTCTGTCTCTTCATCTGCTGGGTAAAACGTTTCTTTAGAGGGAGAAGGATAATCGAATGGATAGCTCTAAGTGGCTCGTCAAGGAATGGGTAACATATGTAGGAAAAAGTAACCATCTGTGGAAAGAATGATAATGAAAAAGAGGTAAGCGGGAAATTAGGATGAGAGAGAATGAGTCAGATGATTGTTTGCAAATGAAAGATAAGGAGGGTGAAAAGGAGAAAAGTCTATGTGTATTTTTCTACCTGCTCCCAGCTATATTTGTTTTTCTATGGTCGATACATTGTTGGCATCTATTCAGCAAGTTCACTACCAGCCTTGAAGGTTCAATTGTTTCATTCACCTCGAAAGTGAATAACTTCTTTTCTACTTGAGGTAGCCTTTCTTGGATTCTTTTCACTTCTTGAGTTGTGACCTGCAATTGTAAGCTTGGATTCACTAACCACTTATTGATTTTAAGAAGATCAATCTGGCTCATTTTCTGAATGGTTGCCAGAGTTTCCTCCTTGCTCTTTATGGAGTTCTGTCGGTTCATTTCTATATCAATTTGCCCCAGAGCTTCCACGATATCACTTCCCTTAAGATCAATTAGTCCTTGGTCTAATGGTGACAACGCTTCTAGGAAAGCCTCTTTTACTTCTCTGGCAAATCTTTTGCTTTCTACCAGATTTGTCTCCCGGACCTTTAGAGCCATATCACCTCTTAATTGTTCGGACAGGGAGAGCAAAGGAAGATCAGGGACATTTTCCTTCTATACCAATACGATGGCTTCTTGAAACTTAACTCGGGCTACACGGGCATCTCTTTCTTTGATGTAGATGTCCTTCAGAGAAATATCTACTGCTTGGTAGAAATTTTGAATAACATATATCTTCAGAAAGAGGTCTTGTTGGGCATCTTCCAATTTCTCATTTATTTCCAACGCTTGAATTTGGAAGGCCAGAATGTCTATCGAGGTACCTTCGGTCACCTTCAATCTAGCTTGCAGTTGTCTTATAATTTCATCACGCTGAGTGATTAGACCTTGGTCGATTTGAAAACTCTGATGGAGCTCATCAAGATTAGCCCGTAGCTTTTGAATTTGATGTCGATCATTAGATATGATCTCCTCGAAATCTTGACTCATTATGTCCCGGTCAGTCTATTCAGTGATGTATATCTGCTTTTGTAATTTTTCTACCAACAGACACTTCTGTCGCAGTTGTTCAGCTAAATTGTAATGTCCCCATTTTGGGACATTATAACTTTACAGAGTGTTATGCCTACCAGAGTAGCCAGATAGGGGTGACAGAGAGTTCGGGAGATATTGAGGGGTTTTATTGGGCCCGACTTGCATCGTTCATCACTAGGATCCATTCCGCACAACTTGGTTTTGGTTTCGTTGCATTCCGACAATTTTCGTAATTTTGAGTTATTATGGGTCATATCTTAATTAATTTCACTAAGAAGGTCATAATGGGCATATTACTTGGAGAAACCTATTAGTGTAATAGCTCATTAGAATCGGGAAGAAGAAAACTACAGGAAAAGATGATGAGAAGTGACTTTCAGTGGCCAGAGAAGCCATAAGGATGGATAAATCACTTTTTAGAGGTAAAATGATTAATTAATTAAGTGATTTAATCAAGGAATAATAAAATAAAGTAAAATTCACTTGGAGGGAAAAGGTCAACAAAAAATTAGGGTTTCATCAATGAGTTAGGGTTTTGGAAAGCTATAAGAGAATAGTCAACGACCTAATTCATCATTATGCAGATTATGACTTGTCATTGAGGAGAGAGGTGCATCTCAGGAGAGATAGTTCAGTGGATTCCAGGAGGAAGACACCAGTTGGCAGATTTCGGTGTTGAAAGACACACCCTAGTCATCGAGAAGATCACATAGGTCTTCCATCATTCTTCAGCAGCAGTTACGCAGGGTTCAACAACAAGGGCGCATTCATCCAGGGTGAGGGTGCAGCTCTTGAGGAGGTTTAGGGGATTGACTTGTCCCATCTAGGGAGAATTATGAGATTTCCCTTTGACCCATTTGAGAGGAAGGCAAGGCACATATTTTGTCTGGTTCCTTGCCAGATTCCGATGGAGGAATCATCTGGGGTGCATTTTCCAGACTTGGAAGTGCGACACGTTTGGCGGATACATTCAGGGTTCCCGAGCGAGCATCAGGCCATATTCAAGGAAACCCTTCCGACCCATTTCCCAGTAGAGTAAGGCGGTCATTTTGAGACACATCTCAGCCAATTCCGACGGTGGAATCACTAGGGCACATTTTGCCAGTGAGAGAGGGGCGCATTCCCCTAGGGGGGGTCCATCCGGGGTCCAAACCCATCAGCAGAGGGGTCCGACAGTTACCATGACTGAGAACTAGAGAAGGGCACATCATTTGGGATAGTTTCCAGGCCATTCCAAAAGGCATAGCCACCAGGGAAAACTTTCCAGACTTCCAACAATTACCGTACGAGCTACCATAGTTCCAACACATCCATTGATCCCGCAGTGCTCACTTATTCAGGGTATTATCATTTAGTTTGCTTATTGTATTTCGGCTAAGATCCTTTTATATTTTTATCTAGTCGAATGATTCATTTATTCAACCGCATTCGGCCTTTTGTACTCCGCAGAGATATCATAATATAAACTTTGTAGTCCTTTGTCGCATTTATTATTTGTATGACCATTTATATGCTGTAAACAATTAATCCTACACACACATTAGTAGAATTTCCTAGATTAGCCAAGTCAGGAACATTACAGTGGTATCAGAGCTGGTTTTCCTACCAACCTAAGGGGAAAATCAGATAAGGATCTAGATACATCATTACCAGCGAGTGGATTGACAGGAGCACAGGTGGAGCCTACACCCATTAGATGCAGGGAGCGTTGCTATAGTTGCAAAGTGCCTTGGAAGCCAAATCACAGATGTAGGGGTAAAGGGAAGGTGCACATTGTTGAGGTGCACTATGACAATGAGGATGAGGAGATGCATGTGAATGCAACCATAGATTCCTATTTGGAGCAGTCCGATAAGGCTAGTGACTCTTGCGCATCTGAGGGATAGTTGTATGGACAGGATGATAGCGCATATCCTTCATCTTCCCCATCAGGTAATGTTGAGGATTCAACACTTCAACGTAGTGGTGACACTTGTGAGGATTCATATGTGTTGGCACTTAGACATGATGAGATTAGGAGGTTTGATGATCTACCGGTGGGTGTAGACATGGCTTTCAGGAAGTCATGTATGGAGAATGATGAGCTTCCTATGATGAGTGAGCCAAATTTTTCATCTTCTCAGTCACCTATGTTAGCCATGACACATGAGGATATCAGTGGCATTCCTGATATGGTAGAGGAGCCTTGTGTGGGGATTGTACACAAGGAACATATGGATCTGCAGACCCAGGAGGAGAGGTATGGCTTGGAGATAGTTGACCTTACACATACCTATCAGTATGAGGAGAGTGAATCACCACTCTTGGAGATTCCATTGATGGACCAGGTCGTGGAGACCGACAGCTTGTCAGGAAAATTACTTCCAGGATCGATCTACAGTGATGAGGATGCACTCCTTATTAGTCGGAATGACCATAGCACATTTCTAGACACATCTGTATGGGATCCAGGTGCAAATGATATTAGTAGGGTGAGTGCATAGGAGGATACAACTGCCCATACAGGATATGGTGCGATTCAGATAGGGGTCGCAGTTGGTGATGGCGTGTAGTGACATATAGGAGGACTTAGTAGCACAAGGGATAATGGGCAGTTCAGTGCCTTATATTTTGAGGAGTGTGTTGTTGGGGATTCCATTGTTGACACTAGTAGTGACAGGAATGAGGTAGCATCTCAACGGGATTGTGACCAGGAGTCACGACACTTGGCATGATAACTAAGAATCAATGAGGACATGATCATGGCAACCATTAGATGCATTGATGATACATGTGCATTGGTGGCAGGTTATTGTTGAAGGGCCTCAATGGCACAGGATAGTTCAGATGGGGGACTTGTCATTGATGACTTCCATACACTCAGGGAGAGAATGATTGTGATGAGGGACGACTACCATCAATTGTTGAGGGATAGGGATTACCTATTGGAGGTTGGCGAGATGTATCACAGGGCACCGAGGGAGCAGGATGTTGAGGTGGACTGACTCACTTATGAGTTGGTGAGCACATAGAGATTCTTGGAAGGTACACAGACAACCCTTCAAGAATCAAAGTCCAGATCAGAGGATCTCCTTGATGAAATTAGACAGAGATCCACTACATCTATTTCAACAAAGAGTCAGATATATCCCTCAACCACATTGCGAGAGGACGTTGGTGGTTTAGGAGTGGAGCACCAGTTGAGGGAGGAGCATGAGGAGTACCCAGGATCACTGATGAGTATGGAGAGATATGATCCAGAGATACATGAAGATGTCCATAGGTCACAGGGACCACCCTTCACGAGGGGTGTTGAGACAATTGAGCACACACGTACACATGGGGATTCCAAATCCAGGGGCAGTTATGAGGACACTTCCATTTGTGTTCCAGGATTGGTTGACCTTCATGTAGAGGATGACCCCGTAGTACACCCAGGATCCAGGATGTTGCAGGTGTATATAGGAGATCACATGAGTATGCAGGGGCACACAGTGATGAGTGGTAGTTCACAGAGACATACCGAGTTTTACAGTGGGATTCAGGGGGATGCATTGGATTGTAAGGAGGAGATGTACTTAGTAGAGCATGGAGATTCCTCTCCCTTGCAGTAGTATACAGATATGGGAGATCACCTTCACCGTAGTAGCATTTGCATGAGTGATGATGGATGGAGAATGATTGACCCGAAGTTGGTGGAGGTACCTACCGTTGTACCCAATGGTTGGTGTTCAGTGATGAGTACAGACGATTATTTACCATGGGTGTCGATGGACAAGCTTTTGGTTACATCCTTTGGATTGACCAAAGCATATGATACTTTTCAGTCCTACAGTTGGTTGTAGATATTTATGATAGTCTTTCCCGATACTTTCATCATTGACAACAACACAGGGGGAGCTAGACAGTGGCAGGGGACATGGAGAGTTGGTAGGCTGAGACCACTTGATAGGAGTGTGTTGATTGAATTCATCAGGATAGGGGTGGATCATCAGGGGCATACAGTTGAGGCCATGGGCGTGATGGGGAATATCCTAGGCCATGGGACAAAGGATATATAAGAGGTTTCTACATATTCAGACTCTCATTGGGATGAGGGTGGAGTGCTTTCGACAGTTACCAGTAGGGCACACCAGTAGTTAGTGGGGATTGGAAGTGATGAACTTCCAAATTTGACATGGGATCCGGGAGTCCATTTGGTCAATAGTTTGTTTCATCTTATGAGGATCCAGGAGTGGAGGGTCTAGTATGGATACTTTGAGAAGACAGTCATGATCAGAGTAGAGCAGCATCAACATGATGGTCCCTATCAAAGACTAGCATGGGACCCTGGGATTACAGGACCAGACATTTCATTGACTGATGGAGAAGAGCGAACGTTTGCAGGGGGGAGTCACTTTGATTTTCCATTGAGTTTCAGTATTGGGGAGAGCACATCACTGACTGGTGATTCATTGAGGTCTTGTAGTACCTTGCTATGGCAGCAACATGTTCATTCGGTGGGGGTCGTGTTGAGTTTGGTATGGTTTGTTAGGATAGACCCATTTCGGGTTGAGGCCATGTGTTATTTGCATGAGACTCATGGTGTTTATATGTTACAGAACTATACTTTACAGGGCATTGTAGTTGACAATCTGATATGGGATCCAGGGATTGGAGTGCTTGGTAGTTCAACGTTTGATGGAGTTGAGTTTCGAGTAGAGTGGTTACTCAAGGAGTTGACTGGGATTCCTCTGCCATTGATCATTCTACTCATCAGGAGCATGTGGGTGTCATGTGTGGTGAGCACTTGGAGATACCACATCTTGAGGGGAGTCTACCTTGCGTCACACAGGTGGATATGGGACCCCAGTATCATATGTAGTTGGATTCAATTATTTCTTGAGGACAAGCAATATTTCGGCAGGGAGGACTGTAATGTCCCCATTTTGGGACATTATAACTTTACAGAGTGTTATGCCTACCATAGTAGCTAGGTAGGGGTGACAGAGAGTTCAAGAGATATTGAGGGGTTTTATTGGGCCCGACTTGCATTCATTCATCATCAGGATCCATTCTGCACAACTTGGTTTTGGTTTCGTTGCATTCCGATGATTTCCATAATTTTGAGTTATTATGGGTCATATCTTAATTAATTTCACTAAGAAGGTCATAATGGGCATATTACTTGGAGAAACCTCTTAGTGTAATAGCTCATCGGAATCAGGAAGAAGAGCACTACATGATAAGATGTTGAGAAGTGACTTTCAGTGGTCAGAGAATCCATAAGGATGGATAAATCACTTTTTAGAGGTAAAATGATTAATTAATTAATTAATTAAGTGATTTAATCAAGGAATAATAAAATAAAGTAAAAGTCACTTGGAGGGAAAAGGTCAACAATGAATTAGGGTTTCAGTAGTGAATTAGGGTTTTGGAAATCTATAAGAGAAGAGTCAACGACCTAATTCATCATTATGCAGATTATGACTTGTCATTGAGGAGAGAGGCACATCTCAGGAGAAATAATTCAGTGGATTCCAGGAGGAAGACACCAGTTGGCTAATTTCGGTGTTGAAAGACACACCCTAGTCACCAGGAAGATCACACAGGTCTTCCATCATTCTTCAGTAGCAGTTACGCAGGGTTCATCAGCAAGGGCGCATTCATCTAGGGTGAGGGCGCAGCTCCTGAGGAGGTTTAGGGGATTGACTTGTCCAATCCAGGGAGAATTCCGAGATTTCCCTCTGACCGATTTGAGAGGAAGGAAAGGTGCATCTTTTTCCTGGTTCCTCACCAGATTTCGACGGAGGAATCATCTGGGGCTCATTTTCTAGAATTGGAAGTGTGGCACTTTTGGAAGATACATTCAGGGTTCCTGAGTGAGCATCAGGCCATATTCAGGGAAACCCTTTCGACCCATTTCCCAGTAGACCAAGGCAACCATTTTGAGACACATCTCAGCTGATTCGGATGGTGGAGTCACTAGGGCGCATTTTTCCAGTGAGAGAGGGGCACATTCCCCCAGGGGGATCCAGCCGAGGTCCAAACCCATAAGTAGAGGGGTCCAACAGTTACCATGACTGAGAATTAGAGCATGGCTCATCATTTGGGACAATTTCCAGGCCATTCTAAGAGGTATAGCCGCCGGGGCGATCTTTCCAGACTTCCAACAGTTACCGTATGAGCTGCCATAGTTCCAACACATCCATTGATCCCGCAGTGCTCACATATTATGGGTATTATCATTTAGTTTGATTATTGTATTCCGACTAAGATCCTTTTGTCTTTTGATCTAGTCGAGTGATTCATTTATTCAACCGCATTCGACATTTTGTACTCTGTAGAGATATCATAATGTAAACTTTGTAGTCCTTTGTCACATTTATTATTTGTATGACCATTTATATGCTATAAACAATTAATCCTACACACACATTAGTAGCGTTTCCTAGACTAGCCAAGTCAAGAACATTACATAAATTGTCCACAGACCATTGATTGGTTGTGGAAAAAGCACCTAACGAACCTGCAACTTCTTTTGTGAATTCTGTATCATCTCTATCATTCCCTTCATATATCATTTTCTACCTTTTGGTTATCACTCCATCCTTCTGGTTTGATTCCTTTTTCACGATGGCCTTCCTTTTCCTACTAAAGAAGAAAGTTGAAGGAGGCATCTCTTTGGGTGAGATGGGGGTAAGATCGCTTACCAAAATAATTTTGGAACTAGGATTTCCGAAACTGGATTGTAGAGGAGTAAGTGATGTAATGGGAGTAGCAATCTCAGTGGACTGTTGTTGCTCTGTTGTATTCGAGGTACCAGCAGGGGTGGCTAGTGTCGAAGGTGGTATATCAGGTCCATGCTTCATGTAAGCTTTGACTTGTTCTAGTGCCTGGGGACTTAGCTGTCCTGATAATGAGGCTTCTAATTCTTGTGTCAAAAGCTTAGAGCTCTTTGGGGTTTCTTCAAACTTGTGTTTACCAGAGTGCTCTGGTTCAAAACTTGTAGGCATAGATTCCTGTGCAGGAGGAGCGGCTATCGACTCTCCTTGCAGTATCTTTGGCAGACTGTTTCGCCTGTGCCTTTGGAAACTGAGGAAACCAGCTTGTTGATCCAGGGGCAAGGTTTGGAGTCTGTCCTATACTTCTTCATAAGACCTAACTCCCCTGAATATTTCGTCATATGGGGAATTTTCGTGTACATATATTCTCATGTTGAATTGGGCCAGGTGGTTTTCCACAATCTTGTGTGGGTCGTGCCTTTTAAATTCAATGTCAACCAATTTGATGCCCTCCAGAGCCCCAACCTCCACTTTTGAGTGACCGAAATCCAGTAATGAAAACATGCCAACCTAAATAGGGAAGGTTGGCCGTAATTTTTTCTACGCTGCCTTCAACTCTTTGTTGATGCCTCCTGTTACTGTCTGGTAGGCCACTTCTTTGCATGCCAACCGGTCTGATAAAAATCATGGAAGAGAATGGGGAGGGATCGAGCATCCAAAAACTCTGATATAGGATAAATTCTCCTCAATAAACCAATCTGCTAACTTACCTAGATTTCCCATAATCCTATCTGAAATGCGAGGAGGTGGGTGGCCATACAGAGCTATATGAACATGGACCACCACATGGCGATAGATTTCATTAAATAAATCTTTGGCGTTCTCCTCCCATAGTTTGGAATGATAGAAGTGAATGGGATCGACACTGGCCGAGGTCCAACTCCAATTCATTAGAGGGAAAGGTGTCGTGAAACAAATGACGCCCATGATATATGCCGACATGTAGAAGGGGGCAAGTTTTCCTTTTGATTTTTCTGTTTTATATTCTGCAATCTCTTTGGCCAGGTTATCGGACAACATTTTGGCCCAATCGAAGGTAAAAATCTCTACTACCTCATGCATGATGGATACCCATTCCACCGAGAAATGTGTGGGACTCTTCTTTCCAAACAAGCGACATAGCATCAGGGCCACATACACCATGGGAACGTCCAGATACGTTGTGGCATATATACCATGAGCGTTGGTTCTGAATTTCTCTGGGTTCCTCCACCAAGACTTAATTATATCGGGACATTTTTTGGCGTATTGAACACACTCCTTTTGCTCGAACTCCATAATGAATGCAACATTGAATTTATATTTAGGATTAGGGGATAGTTTGTACATTACTTGCGTATGCTCTAGTCAGAAAGAGCCGACAACGACCTTCTGGTGGTTGAAAATGCTCTGGGTCTGGATGTCAACGTGCTCTAAGGCCCAACTTATCATGTTGTTATAAGACATGAGCCTCGGTCGTGCTGCTATTTTGTGCAGCTCCGACTTTGTTACATGTCTGAGTTTAGCTGCATAAGTATCGTCTTCTTCTTCAATATATTCCTCTGGACAGTCGATGATTTCCTGTTCTAGAACCTTGAACACCTGCGTCCAAGATTTAACAGTGTCCATGGATCGCGGTGTGGTGTCTGACAAAAATTTCGCGTTTGGGTTTGAATCTTCGCTAGCCGCATCAGGATTTTTCATCATTTTTCGTGGTGCCATAATCTCCAAGAGATCGAGTGAGGTTACCTGTTGCAAAGAAAACCCGTGAGATTTTCAAACTAATAAAAGCTTGCTAATTGCGGAAGATGAAAATGAATTTGAAATCCAAGTGCTTGTATTTAAATCAAATACATTTATTTTCATATAGCTTCACTGACGAAAAATGTATTAGCTTTAATAAGAATGTCTACTTGGAGATCCATAATCCGCGTTTTGAATCATTACCCCAAATTAGTCATAAATGCCATCAATATTCGACGGTTCATGTTCGAGAGTTTTAGATGAGACAAAGTGAGAATTTCCTGAATCCCGACTCTGCGAAGGTTAATCCCTGAACAATTGCTTTTAAAACCTTAATTAATCATGTTTAAAAAAAAGTGTGTTAACTTCAAGTGTTTCGAGAGTTCGAATTTCAGGAACTTTTAATGTATCTCGAGAGGGAATTCCCGAAACCCGAAACTGCGAAGCGATTAATTATCCGGTAATTGATCTTAAGTCTTAATTAATCATATTCAATTTTAAGCATTTCAGAAATTCGAACTTCATAGATTTTAGAATATGATAAAGGGTAAGCATCCGAACTCCGAAGTGCGAAGTCACTAAACATTTATTGATCACGATTCACTTGATTAATTAACATTTAATACTTCGACATTTTGATATTTCGGTGATTCATGCCTTCACTCTTTGTTAAACTCTCGAAGGATCATCTCCCGTAGTGACGTGTTACGGATGATGTCATTCTGAATGACATGTCTAGGAAGGGAGGTACCATGTGTTATTTGGAATCGTATGAATTTTCAAATGAAAATGTCAGAAAATGGTACCACTTGTCAACTCAGGGAAGACTCAAAAGATACACGTGTCCTAGGACTTGCGTCTTTAAAAGGTTTAGGAAAAATTGAGAGTAGATACCTTCATGTTTTGAGGTTTTTATCATTAAGACTTATCAAAACGTTCGAAGCGCGAAGCTCCGAAGTGATCTTTAGTGATTTGCCTCTTTAAAATTTAGGCGACTCCAGAACTTCGAAGATATTGGGGTCGTTTGATCAAAAAAGAAAAACTCATCAACGACGGATATCATGCGCACCTTATTACTAATTAACTAGAAATGAATTTGATTTAAAATTTGAAAGTTATTTTTCTAAGTTACCTTTTCTTTGGGAAAGATTATATTCTCATGAGGTGAAGAATATAAAGCTCAAAAGTTCAGAATTGTATGTGTTCCCATAGGTTGGATGTCTTTTCTTTCAGAACTAAGGAAGATGCATTGCCTATACAACTTGGGAACTAGTTATGGAGCTCATCTTTATTGATTGGCATCAATGGCCATAGGGATTTGTGTTAACTTTCTAATCTTGGCGCTTAGGTATATTGTTATCTAGTGATTTCCTTGTTGTAAATCAAATTAGCAGCTCACAAAACAACATACACTTGTTGGAATAATTAACTCAAATAAATAGCAGAAGCAATACTTGAAACCAAATCTCATACACAATACAAAAAGATATTATGTCCTTCAAATTAGCTTATCATTAGAATAATATCAAAGCTTACAAGGGCTCCCTTAAAAGGAAAATGGACCAAGAAATACATAAAAGTATAGACGACACCTACAACCCTAACAACTCTTCCTTGGTTGTACGATCTCATACAATCAAGTCTCAGAACTTGTACGCACTTTTCCTCACTATAAACTCCATACATATGTTCTTTCCTGCAATGTAGCATGCATACATATGCGCATATCCTCACTGTGAAGTGTATACAACTTCGTATTGTTGTTGTGGCTTTGAAAATTTTCGGATCTCTTTGCGACTGCCCCTATTCTCTCTTCTCCATGACCTGTACTGATCTCTAGATGAAAGTCCTTCTCCACCTTTCTAAGATCTCCTTGAGCAAAAGTCATTTTTTTCTCTCACTCTATAATGAAGAGTAAAAAGTCACTTCTCCTTTACCCTACCCTTGCTTTTATAATATTGAGTTATGACCTAACCCTAATCTCCAAAGTGATTGACAACTGAGATTAAATCTTATCTCACTTAAGATCAATGGCTAATATTTAATTTACTAATGCTAATAACTTTAGCATTTCATTGAATAAAACTCAATTAATTAATAAAATCACTTTACTCTAATAATTTCTTTAATTAAAGTAAATTACCAAGGTAGAAGGCTTTGGATGACTTCTACATGTCTAGACACTTAGACCTGTGTGGAAGTACCTATCTGATGCTACAAACATTAACAATTTGACCTTCGTTGTGAAAAAGAAAATCCCTATGGGTAAAATTATCAGTGTTCCCATTGAGATTATGGACAAAGAAAACAATTAGAGTTATTGGAGAGGCTTTGGGCCAACTCAAGGCCATCAATGAAAGGTGTATGAAAGGAAACATGAAAACTATGGAAAATGTCTAACAATATTACCAGCTTAACGAGAACTGTGACCTCAAAATGAGAACTCTAGCCCAAAAAACTCATATTTTTGCGTAAAAAACATGAAAATCAACCCCAAATCAAAAAGTGGTGCTACTGGTAGCACCATTTTTTCAAATGGGGTCAAAATTACAACATTTTTCAAGCATGACCTTCAAAACTCATACAATAGCTTAGAAAAACCTTAAAATTAAGACCTAAATAAAAAAGTGACAATAACTAAAACAATTTTTTTTTTCTAAATGTTAAAATTATGACTCATTTCAACCTAACTGAAACAATGGTTTTGCCAATAGATCCCTATGCAAAAAAAAAAAACCAAAATTGGATAAAATATCGTCACTTAAATTTTTTTTACTAACATTTTTTTTTCTTCTTAAATTTACATTGAAAAATAAATAAATAGAAAGAACAAAATCTTTACAACTTTTTTTTTAAATGAAGCAAAAAAGACATTCAAAAAAATATATTCAAAACCCAAATTATATAAAATAAAAAACATTAAAAAAAAAAGACGAAAAAAAAAAAACTCTAA
>ML777180.1:1177168-1245892 GCA_009831015.1 Picea engelmannii
TCTCAGAAAAAGCTGGACCCCTTCATTAAGGGGAAATTTTCATCCCCCTCGGTTTAATGCTTTGCTTTTGTCTTCTACTCTGCTCACAATTTGTGAGAATTTATTCATGTATGCAATTTTCGTCATTCTCCCGAACTAGTGTACGAAGTGAATGGGATGGGTTTCCCAAGACGTTCACAAGAAGGTTGGCAGCACTGTTAGAGGTCACCAACCTTCTTTAGATATGTAATTTTCTGATTCAGGTCTGCCTGAAAACCGATCAATGCAACATAACCGTTCTAGTTAAAAAAAAAAATTTATAAAAATAAAATTATATTTTTTTGTTAAATATTTTAAAATAGTGTTATTTATTTATAATTATTTTTTATGTATTGAAGTAAAGGTAAACAATTTGTTAAAAATGATGTTTTCTATTATATTTTAAAAGTATGGAACTATAAATTAATAAATGAGACACAATTATATGAAAAATCTTAATTTCAAAAAAGTAAATGGTAAAAAATATTTTTAAGATTGAAAGAAGTATGGTAAAATGGCTAAAAACACCATTGAAAAAAAAATTAAAAAATTTGAAAATATATGAAAAATAAGCATTTAAAATTTAAAATATCAAAATACCACCTAAAAAGGGAGAGGGGTGCTATCGGTAGCACCATTTTTAAAAACGAGGTAAAAAATGTGACCCTTGAAAAAATGAGAACTCGACAAAGTTCTCGTTAAGTTGGCAATATTGTTGTCTATGTAAGATGGATTTAGATGAGGTTTTTTTGGATGTCAATGAGATCTCAATTGGTAGATGGTCTTAGATTCAAACATTGGATTACACTAGGATTCCTTTCATATGCTCAAAATGTCACTTTTATGGACACTTAAGAGACTCATGCTCAAATGGTAGTAAGGGAAGGAATGGTGTTGAAGGTTTAATGTGTTCATAATGGTATCCAAGAAGAGGCTAGAGTGTTTCACGGGCCTTAGAAAGACTTGAATCGACTGATATGTAAGTTGTCACGGATATTCCACTTTAACAGTTCATCACAACAAATCTGATAAATAACTGAAATCTTTATTATGAAGGCTATTTTTCCTTTAGATTTCTAGAATATTTAGTTACTGATTTTTCTGCATTTGCATGAAATAGATAAATCACGGAAAATAGAGAACAATAAAATACAATCACACCAGCCACAAAATAAACACAATATATGACTTGAGAAATCCAATACGAGATAAAACCTAGCTAGAAGGTGAGGCTACTTTGCTCTCTTTCCTCTGGTATAGAAATGGTGCAAGTACAAAGAAAGAGTCACTCTATGTGGAGTTTCCTTTGACCTGTGGCATGTATGGTTGCTACAAAGTCTCTCCTCCTCTGTTATGCTCACAAAATACCACTCTCAATTTTTTTGCTCAACTATGGAACAAGATACAATGCAAAAGAATGAAATCCCTTCTCCTCCTAGTGGCCCAGTATTTAACATAGCCCGATAGCTATCTAGGGATAGGTTTTTAACTTCATCAACCCTCAATTGTGGTAGGGATTTGAACCTTCTAGAATATTCTTGAAATCATTCATGTGGATAGCGCCATATGCATGAGTAACGAGAGCTGATGTGGCATCCTCTTGTACCATGGTGGTCAACATGGTAGGTCAACTTGCATGAGGCATAACTTTCACATACAAACTCTGATTGATGTGATTTTTGCACAGTTGGAAAGGTCTCAATGTGTAGAATAGTGTCACAGAGTCTGCATTGCGTTGGGAAGTCTCAACCCCAAAAAATGTCTTTTGATGCCTCAAAATGGCCTCAGAGGTTTAATACCCCAATTTTCCAAATTGGGTCCTGCCATTAAAATGGCCCTACAACCTTATTCCTCCAATTTTTCCACTCTGAAAGGATCGAGATAGATGACAAACAATGTAATGATCTAATCTAGATCATCCACACTTAGAATGCCCTGACCAATTTCAAACCGCAATGCCCTTGAGCTTAATCGCTAGGAATTTAGTAGAAGAAGAGGTGATCTTGGCAATGGGTATAAAGTTGAAGTAATTCCTAATATCAACTCACCTCCCTAGCTCCCATTAAAAAATCAATGACGATTTGATTGGTGAGTTTTTATAATAATCTCATGAACCCTTTAATTGTACAATTTTGATTTATGACGGGTCTCAAATGGTTGTTTATGCTTTAGGTAGCTAATGTGTAGATATAGTAGAGACATGTCCCCTCAGGGATGGCTTGACCCCACCAACTCTAAATTCAAAAGAACCAAAAGCTGTGTCTTCCCCACAAAATGAAGAATGTCTTTGGGATTTAGCATTCTCATTGGTCTCTCTTCAAAGGCTAAGAAGCCCTCGCCTTCTTCCAAGACTCAATGCAGTCCCCCCAAAGATAGAAGTCAATATCTCATCCTTTCAAGAAAAACTTTGGAAGGGGAGAGTGAAGGGGTGGGCATAAATGGTGGCCTCGACTTTGATACTAGGAAGCCAACAAATCCCAACCCAATTGGAAAAAACTCGTATTTTTCAATGGCCTAGTGTTGTGGCCACAACCACCCCCCTTTCATTTTTCTTATATAAGTAAAAGGAAGCCACCCCCCTACTGAATTTGAACTCTAATGCCTAATCCACTAATACTATGAACCTGTTGAGTATTCTTTATCCACCTTATGGGGGTTAGGGGTTTTAGATCTAGGTTTGTGACAACCCCTTTTCTCTTTGATCTTGCACTTTCATATGTTCCTATTATACCTTTGATTTATGATGTTTCTTTGATCCTTGTGTAATTAGATTAATAGGTCAGCTTTTGAGCATTTTGCATTAATTGGTTTTAATGGATGTAAATGTGTTTTCTAATCGTATCTGATTGTAAGTTTTTGATGCTTTGTTTTATGAATTGAAGAGAATTTGCTTGTAAGGATCAGTTGTTTCCTTTGGCATCGACTTATACTATCATCTCACTACATCATGTAGAAGTGAATGGTTAACTTGAATAAAGAGAATATTGTTAATTTGTGTCTTGTACCTACTTTCCTCTTATTCATGCCCAAGCTCTCACATGATAATCAGGTCCATTAGTTTAATATCCATAACAAGAACCACAAGACCTTCGATTATTTTTAGGAGTTTGAGATTAAATACATGCATCTTTCATGACATTTGTTTACAATAGTTGATTGTTCATAACAAGCCAAAATCTTAGATGATTTCTTCTAATGAATTATTCCTTTTCACTTCCTCATTTTTAGACAAACCCAGTTCTTTTTCATAGACTTGTTACTGGCAAGGGGAAATAATTTGACATTTATAATGTACTAACCAATATTTTTCTTCATTGCCTAACAAAGATAATGTACTAGTCATGCTCTTTATCAGATGCTTATGTTATTCCAAGTCCTCATAAAATCATGCCTGAATAGAAGATCATGTGCACTTGGTCACATAACACAAAGGGAATTCAAGAGAAAGACTTTCAATTAATGAAAAAGATGGAAATCTCAAGTTCATCGTGGGAAAACACATATTTCTTTATCTAACCACTTTAGCTCTGAAATGCATATGGGAAGACCTTTATCTTCTTCTTTTTAACTAGACTTATCTCTTATCAGATCTTGATCACCATTGAAACCAACATTCATAATTAAGTTTTATTTATTCCGAACCTCAGCTGGATTTGCTTTTATCACCACACATTATTTTCTATTAATTTAATTTCTATTCCAATGCCTAAATTTTATTATTTTGTCAAAACCCTAATCCATGGTTGGAACTTTGACCCTCATATGGAATCTTAATCCTCATTGGGAACTTTGATCGTTGAACATATATTATCGAGCTCTTCCCCATTAGGAAGTTGATTTACCATTTTCTCCTAGTTATCCCCGAAATCCGAAGCTCGCAAGGCTATCAGATCCACTTGTTCAGACTTTCCTTATCAGTTTGACAATCTACCTCTCTCATACCAATTTATGAAATCTGAAACTCGATGAGTCGTTGGAATCACCTTTCCCAACCATCAAATCTTTGGGTTATCGGGTTACTTCACTTTCCCGATTTCTTAATCAATCTAACCATCAGTTTCCAAAGTTGATCGGACTTCCTCCATCGGGCTCTCATTCTCGGGTTTTCTCATTAGGATCACAAGAGGACATGTCTATGTGCCAAGCCCGAAGCTTGAAAGACACGAGCTTGTTGGATGATCTCTATCGAAATCTTCCTATCGAAAATATGGTTCATCGTGTTAATTTGAACTTTTTGAAAGTCGTAGCTCGAAGGCCTATTAGACTCCCCTTTATCGAATTGACTTTTTTTGCATGTTGGTCTGGAATCGATCTCCCTTTCATCCTATGGGTCACCTTACGAGGAGTTAACATGTGACGAGTTGTATGATGTGTCATCCTATAACTTGATGGATACATGCCACTTTTTTGACCCCAGTCAGTGTAGTCCTTATCTTAGTGTGACGATCCCTGACTCGACAACTTGTGTATCATCTGAATCATCTTCCCAGGGTCTTGCCTACTCTCGACCTTGTGTGGCATCCGATGTGGCATGTTACATGTCATCTAACATGATGTATGGGGCATCTTCTAAGTTTCTAATTATCCTATGCTATCACACATGGCTCCCTCCGTATCGCGTTGGTCTGTCCTATATGATGCAACGTTTGGAAATCCAAATTTGTTTCAAAGGCATGCACTTTATGTGGATCTCATACATCAGGAAATATGGATATTTGGAGTTTGCATGATATGCTCTATGTCGGATTTTGATCTCTAGGTGCGTAACCTTGACCTGTGTGGAACCAAGCCTAATTTTTCCCTAGCCACATCCATAATTTATTTTGTATATACGAGTTTGTATAGTCTTATTTGTTTTATTTTTTATTTTTATTATTTTATTTCTATTTTATTTGTTTATTTATTTTTATTCTATTTTACCCATGTGTTGAGCCCTCAACAACTCCCCTTAATTTTTAGCAAAAATAAAGGGACCCCCATTGAATTTTGGAAATTATTGCCTTCTCTTGTATTTTGTTTCTCTTGTTTTGAAGGGATGGTTTAATGATTTTCTTTCTTGATTGTTTGGTTTTGCGTGCTTCTTATCATCGATTTTTTTTGGCTTATATTTCAAGGGATGATGACTTGGTGATGTGATGTTGTTGGAATGTAGTCAAATTACATGCATGCATTTAGCTTAATGATTATGATTTCGGTGATGAGATTGTCATGTCACGAAAACTTGCTATTTCGTCACATTTTTCTCACATGTATAATGGTCATGCCATTTGAGTCTATTTTCTTTCTAATAATTTGATAATTGTTTACACACTCACCTGGACTTAATCAAAGTGGTTTCATGCCTCTGTTTGTTTAAACTTGGGTTATCATGATGTTTTGACACTCTCTTCACCATTTGGTCTTTAGTGCATAAATGAGTTAATTGAGCATTTTGGCAGATTTAAATAATTCATTAAAAGTCAAATTTTAAGAAAATTAATCTATGCCTTAAAAGAGTACACATTAAGGGATGGAAACAAGCTGACAGTTTTGAATTTGCATAATGCACTATTTTTTACAAGCCTTGAACTTTTGTATAAAAATTATGCAGTTTTATAATTTTATACTCTTTGGCCAAATGAAGTCAACTCAATTAAGGATTTCTCATATGCATTCATTATACGCCTTAAAATAATGGATATTAAAGTTGGGAGACGAGCATACAATTTTCAATTTAACCAAGGGATCAATTTATATAAGGCTCTTATTTGTGTTTAAAAATGATTCTTGTATTATTTTGTTCACTTAAAAATATAACGATGCTTATTGACCTCATTGTTTATTGGTTGTGTGATTATGTCATTATTGTTATATACTTGTAACCTCAACGAATCCTCAACGAATCAATTGCATTTTTAAAGCTACTATATATTTTTGGTCAAAACTCTCTTTGATAACATTATTGAGATACATTATGATTGATGCATAGCTTGACTCTATTTCCTTCATTAATTAGAAGTGTGTGAAGTTATTTTTGGAAACAATTTAGTAGGAAGGACCTCTACAATTGATTTTGAAAATGTTTTATATTCACCATTAGAGGGTTTTTTTTAATGTGTTTGAACTTTAGCATATACAATTTCACCAATGTTAAAATAGAACAAAATTTATATACAACTACACGAAGTTTTAAGAACATTTATGATACCAAGCAATAATGAATTATTATTGGCTTCTTTATCATTATTAGTTTTTTTTTTTGTAAGTAAGATTTGTATACAAATCTTGCTATAGGAAATTGATACAAAAATAGTTGTTCCTTGAAGCGTGAGTCACCATTGTTGGAAACCGACTCCGCTCTAGTATGCTAACTATAAGACTTTGACAAAGACAATGCCCACTGCCAAATTTGACATAAGACATATACAGAATGACCAAACCCATATTTTGTTTATTGAAATTAAAACTGAGGACAGTGAGGAACATTAAACCATATACAAAATTGAAAATTGCAAGGCCAAAACAAAAGAAAACCTAGATGAATTTCATGCCCGACGCCGATTCTAGACATAAGGGAGTAGGATGGGTGCCCTTTCCTTCTACATCACATGAGAAAACATAGCTTCACGAGTGTAGCTGTAAGGCGTGGTTGTGGGTGTGCGTTTTTCTAAAAGCTCAATACAAAATTTCAAATTAGATAGCTCGCTACACAGCTCAAAGACCAACTGTTGAAGAGTGGAGAGGACTTCAAGAATGTGTTATGTGTTTTCATCGTTGTTGTTGCTCCTCACGCCTGCTTGTGATGATTCCAGAGAGTGTTGCACTGAATTGTCCTTGTGGTGAATTGTATGACTGTCGCTTGTAGGATTGTTGTGAGTGTTGGGTGGAGGGATCTCAGATGAAGTCCAACCCAGAAGAGTCTTCGAGGCGTAGCCAAGTGAACGACCCTTTCTGTCAAACCACTAAATTTTGCAGCCCCAACCTCCAGGGGTGTGCTCACTTTCCTATTGTTGATCCTTGCTTGAAGTGCTTGCAGGTGACCTAGACCTCTTTCTTCGGGAGTATCTCTTGTCCATGTCTTCCACCGTGGAGATGGGTCGACCCAAAGGGATGTGGCTACCCCTTCCTCGCTTCAGGCATCCCCTCTACCTTGGCATTTTACACCCAAAAGTTGTGCTTTCTCTGAGATGAGAAAATCAGACCCACTTCTGGAGATGGAAGACCTAGAATTCTCGTTCTTGTCCACTGTAACTGGGCTCTAGGGAGAGACCAAAGACGAAATGCCATTGTGTCCCAGCTCTATTCTAGCTTAAGTGCCTGCTCCACACTTGCATAATGGCTATTATGAGGTCATTGAAGGCCCTGTACCAGGTATTAATGTTGTCATCCTCCTCCTTGCAAGCCTGCATCTGTCCCCTGTTCCCCAAATCTTTCATCTGTTGTGAATTCTTCCTGAAATGACCTCACCACCCTCCAACACTACCACCTACGTCGTCGACGCTGTAATCGAGGAGCCAAGTGTCCATCGGTGTTAATGCAAGGTGTTGGCTCATGCTCATTGTGGGTTGTGTGTCCATCGGTGTTAATGCGAGGTGTTGGCTCATGCTCATTGTGAGTTGTGTAGAACCCCATCCCGGGTTTTATCATTATTAGTTTGAATAAAGGTTTAAAAAAAATAAAATTGATGTTGGAAAATATTATGAATATAAATATAATGTATTTTTGCATGGATACGAGATCACGATACAACTTCGAGGAGAGTAAAATCAAATGGTGACGTTATATCTTCTCAAAGAATCGCAAAAAAACTGCAACAAATTAAGGAGATGGTGCCAAAGACCGAAGGAGAAATGAAAGCCCCAGAATCACAAAGAAATCCACCTCATGGATTATCGAGCCCGAGATCGCGGGGAAGGAGAAAAGCCCTAATCTGCCACGATTGCACTGTAGAAAGGTGTCACGAACCTGAACATTTGATGAAGACGCCACCAGATCAAAGATCGCCACAGAAGTTTTCACGAGCTTGCAATTGTGTAGTGATGGCAGAGAAGGTCGCATGAGATCATATTTGTCATTAATTTAATCACAGTTGGCAGTCATTTTCTGTAAAAAAATATGAGACAGTAAAACAATATATTTTCTGTTCCTTCACTAAAAAATAGATCTGGTCTGATATCTTTATTGCAGTTACCTCCGGGGGAATATCCTTTTTCTTTAAAATACTTGAATTGCAGGCCCAACAGAGACTAGAAACCAAAAAACATGGAAATCCTTCAAAGCGTTGGACAACCTTATCTGACAACCAATATTTTAAGCAATCCTCCAGCCAGGTTTTATTCCATGTAGTCGTCGGCTTGAGCTCACACTGAACAATCCTGAGAACCTGAGCTGCATACACATAATCAATAAAGATGTGGGAGGCAGATTCTTCATGGTTTTTGCAAATAGCATATTTGCTTGGGCCCACCCAACCTCTTTTGAGCCCCACTTCCAAGGCTAATAGTTTATTGTTGATGGCTAGCCACAACATGATCATGTTTTTTTAGAGGAGAGTGAAGTTTCCAAAGGGGCCTCCACCAACATTTTTTCTCACCGGAAAACTTCATCTCCATGCTTGCCTTGTAACCAAGTTTGGTTGTGTACTCACCACTTTTTGGGTTCTTCTATCAACATAGTTTATCCTGTTCACCATCCTATACAATGATAAAGTTGGAAACCAAAAACCCTACATAACGATCCCATTCCTCTGCCATTGCATCCTCCAAACCTAATGAAGATGCATATCGCCACCAAATCCTACCACATGCCTGGGGCACCTGAGCCCATGCATCTACTAGAGTGAATATATTTTCCAAATGGAGGGCCTGAAGGAGGGGAGTCGAAAGACGAAATTCATTACCCGATCCCAGCTAGGGGTCTTCCACTATGCACATTGATCTTCCATCCCCAATCTGCCACATAGTCCAGTGGCCCACTAGCAGGAAAGTTGAGACCCAAACCTTCCACATTATATACCCCTTAGAGGATTTTTGAGGCAGTTGAAACCAATCCTCTACAAACAACCCGTTGATGTATTTTGACTTGAAAATTCTGCCCCACAAGGAGGTGCTCTAAGTGAATCGCCATAAACTTCTTGTTGTGAGTGCATGTGCAAATTGATAGATGTTTTTAAGGCCCAAAGCACCGAGTTGATTTGGAAGCGCCACCTTTGTCCATTTGACCAATGGGATAGCTGAGTCTCGTCTAGAGCCATACCAAAGAAAACAAAGGATTGTTTTTCTAACTTTGGATATGATACCTTTTGGAACCATTGTTATAGCCATCCAGTAGACCATAATACTTTCAATAATCGACTTCAAAAAAATGAGCCTGGATCCTCCAGATAATAATTGGTTAACCTAGACTAAAACACATCCCTCCACCTTTTTAACAAGCCAAAGCCAATTAGAAAATATATAATTGTCCAAATTCAAAAAGTAACCCGAGTATTTAAAGTTGACTTCCATATCTCTATCTTGGTAGGGTAGAATGGTCTTGATAACAGTCTTAACAATATCCATAATTGAGTTATAATAAATGCAACATTTGTTGAGATTTACAATCATATAGTTTCTTTACAGTAGAGATATAGAACTCCTTTTAGAGTCAGTAAGTCCCTTTTCGATCCATGAGAAAAACACAAGGCATCATCTACGAAGAGTAGATGAGAAAGAATTTCATGTTCTAAAACTTTTATGCCTCTGAAAGCCCCGTCCCTTTTGGATTTTGACAAATTTTTTCTAAGGGATTCAACTATGAGGAAGAAGAGGAAGGGAGAAAGCGGGAAACCTTGTCTCAACTTGTGTGAAGATCTAAAGAACCTTGAAAGGGCCTCATTGATGAGCATCGCAAATGAGATAGACATGATGCATCTCATAATCCAATTGACACATGGAAGAGCCAACCATAGCTTAAGGAGGACAAGTTGGAGAAAGGTCCAACTTACATGGTCATAAGTTTTGGACAAGTCCAACTTCAAGATGGTCGCTTGTTGTTTCAATCTCTTTACTAAATGAATAGCCTCTTGGGCGACCGCCACAACATCATGGATTTGCCTATGTTGTAAAAAACCAAGTTATTCTTCTGAGATAACCTCACTGAGGATAGGTTTTAGACATCTAGTAATGACTTTTGCCACTATCTTATAAATAATATTGCAACAAGAGATAGGATGAAAATCCCCAAACGAAGTACCATCTTGTTTCTTTAGGATCAAGGAGATGAAAGTAGTGTTGAAGGAGCCCAAGCATTTTCCAGACTTTTGGTATTCTCTGACTACTTTCAACAAATCATCCTTAATTAAGTCGTAAAATCCCACATAGAATTCCACAGTAAAACCATCAGGCCCCAAACTCTTTCCTTTCTCCATAAAAGATAGGGACGCCAACACTTCCACCTCAGAGAAGACCTCTGCTAGCAAATGATTCATTTCTTTTGTGAAGACCAGTTGGAATTTGGAGATGAATTGAATTATTTCCTAGATGGGACATCTTCTAGGATCCAAAAATAAAGAGTGAGAGAATTTGGCTCCCCCTCCACCTTTTCCTTTAAGGATCTAAACAAAGAGTCATACTCCACTTGAATCTCCTAGATTGAGTTTGTGTTTTTATGACAATTGTCATATTGATGATTTTTTTTTAATTGTTATTGCCAAATTTCAGCCATAGAAATCTACTCTTTAGTCTCTAAGTTTGTTCATCCTTGGCCAAGAGATCATGATGCATGTCTTTAACCTCCCTTAACTTATGTAACTGTGGTGCATTTAGAGAACCCTCTTCCATATCACCATTGGGATGCACTATGGTCTCCTCGACTTCTCTTAATTTTATCTTGGATCTTTCAGATTAAGATTTGAGTCACTGTTTGGTGATCTTCTTGATTCAGGATAGATTGGCAGCGAATTGAGACATGAAAGAAGTGTCGGACAAGGAGGATAGATGAACCCAATTGTTTGAGACCAATGTTTGATAATTCTCCTCCCCCAACTAGACTGGGTTAAATTTAAGTGGTGAAGGAGGTGTTCCCCCCTTGAGGACATTTTTAGAAGGATGGGTCTATGGTCTGACAGTCCGCCTTCAAACACTCCACACTTCCATTGAAGAGTGTCTCCCAACATGGCTTCTGAAGCCCAAACCTATCAAGCCCTTTTGCCAGTGCCTCTTCATTGATGCAAAATTTTCTCCATATGGGCACCAACTTGATGGGTTCATTTGGATTTATGAGCGGAACGAAATGAAAGCATAGATATTACAATGAAACACACATAAATATTTCTAGAAACAGAGAACTACAGTAATACATGAATTCTATTAATGAAATAAAAGTAGAGAGACTGTAAAAATACAGAGTGAAAGACTCACTAGAATGGTGGCAACTTATCTCTTAGAAGATATGTGACGACTATGCTCATTCACAAGAAGATGATGAGTACAATGAGGTTTTGAAGGCCTTTTTATAATAAACATGAATTCCAAAACCCTAGACATCCAAAAACCTAACCCTAGGAGATGAAGCGCCAAAAGTCATGTGGGCCCCGTTGGGGTAAGTTAGTACATCAACTTCCCAGGGTCGTAACTTTTGCATACAATCTCCGTTTTAGGTGTGTGATATCCTGTTGGAAAGGTATTTTTGAGAAATATGCATTATGTCATCAAAATCTAACTTATTCTACAGTTTGATTGTGGCAAGCCCAAAACCCATTGTTTAGGGCCTCAAAACAGCCCCAAAAGTACAAAAAGATGTACCTAAGATGAAAACTACCAAAATAGGCCAATTGGACTAGATGGGAGGCCACCAATATACACCTGAATGTTGTGTAGGGCTTCAAGACATCCTCAGAAGTGCATAACCCATAATTAAAAATAAATGTCCCCATTATAGAGAATCGTGTTGAACTGAAAACTATCAAGATGAGCCAGTTGGAATTTGGAACAGGGTGGCCACCAATATCCACCTGGATCAATCCTCCCCCCTTAGGAAGTAATGGTATCCATTGCGTTGAGTGCCTAGTGAAGAGGTGAAAGCATTTGTTGAATCTAAATCTTGGTGAGTTGCGTGCCTTGCTGGAGAAGTTGTGTTGCTTGGTCTATGGAAGGCTTTCATGAACCTATTGCTGGCGGGATTGAATATGTTCCACCAACATGTTGTCTCCGGCTTGATGGGGCATTGTGTAGGCACCATCATAGGTGAAGAAATAATATCTTCTTTCTTTTCTGCAATCTTCTTCTGTTGGATAGAAGGTGTTGAGGTTGCAGTGGTTGCAGTGGCCTTTTGTGCATCCTTTGAATAAACTGTGAAGAGGTTGAATTTTGCAGTATGAGAGATTACCTTGCAACATTGTTTTGGTGGAGAAGTAGTCAGAACTACCTCTGATATCCTGTAGAGCTGACCCCCCATAGTAATAATGAGACTATGGGGTCGAGACTCATAAACATCATGACGTTTCCACATATATGGTTGGCCCAAAACAACATCAAAAACATAAAGAGGGGCAACATCACACACTACCTTGTCCTTGAAGGGTTGGCTGCCATAGGATATGCGACACTGTTGGCTGACATGGAGATCTCATCCCTCGTGAAGCCACCTAATGTTGTATGGCTATGGGTGTGGTGTTGTCGACAACCCCAAATATTTGAATACCTAAGTTGAGATGAGGTTCTTCTGCCTACCATTATAAACAATGAAATGCAATGGGGTCCCCTTCACCCACATCCATGAATAGAAGAGGCACTCCCCCTCTTCATGATCTACTAGTTCTTCTGGTTGGATTGTTGCGGTCATGATAGTAGCAGTGGGGTCTGTGTCGATGATCTGTCTATTTTCATTATTTTTTGGATCAGATTCCAAATCAAGGTCCAGCTCCTTGTATTTGATCTCGACCACCAATGACTGTTTTGAGCGACATTCATCGGTGTTATTCCAGAGGCTTTTGTGGAAGTTGCACCACTTCCCAGTATCATTCTTCATCTTTCCTTTACCCTTCTTTTCTTGTGTCTTGGACTAATTTTTGGGAAGATGTTGGTTAGGGCCCTCTTTATCATGCTTTGGTTGTTGTGGATTTGCAGACCCTAACTCCCATTTGTTCTAATGCCTAAATTTCTGCTCTATTTTGACAACATATCGATAGGCAACTCCCAATGATGAGGATGTTTAGGAAATCCATTTCGGTTTGGATGTACCTATGCAGAGCCCCATGGTATTTCTGAACATAAGCTACTTGGACTCTTTGATACCCATCTTGGTACGTAAGGTATGGAAAGTATTTGTGAACTCCGACACTATTTGGCTCTTCTCTTGCCATAGTGTTGTCCATCTCATGTACTGGTCTTCATAGTTATCAACAGGGTAATATTGTTCCTTGATTGCATCCAAAAAAGAATCCCAAGTGGGCTCGGCCTCATATATTCTAGATTCCTCTATGGAATTTTTCTCCCAGTAAGTTTTCCACCAATGTTTGACATGGGGGAGAGACTTGAGGAGTGTGAAGGTGACCAATTCCCTGTCGGAAAAATTGTGAACAGAGAAATAACCTTCTAGTAGATTTAACCATTTTTCTAGGGCATCTGCATCTATCTGACCTTAAAATACAGGAATATCATAATTAACTTGTACCTTGAAGGGAGAGGTTCCTCCAAAAGGGTCGCTTGATGAAGATGTGCATGTTGCTATCGACAGACGTTGAAGGATGTGGACAAAATTCTCCATCATTTCGTCCCTCTGTCGCGCGAGAGCTTGCTTAAGCAACATGTTAATAGAATCTTCTACTTTGCTATTTTTATTTTCTTCCGCCATGGAGGGTTTCTTGGGCATGCGAGAGCGATTTTCCTCAAGAGAGACAAGCTCAAGACCCAACTTGCTATACTCAGACCTCATTGGGGACATGCACTAAAAAATGATCAAGAGAAACCTACTCGGATACCACTGGTCCAAATTTATGAGCAGAATGAAATGAAATTAGAGATATTACAATGAAACACACAAAAATATTGCCAGAAAGAGAGAACTACAGTAATACATGAATTCTATTAATGAAAGAAATGTAGAGAGACTGTAAAAATATAGAGTGAAAGACTCTCTAGAATGGTGGCATCTTATCTCTAATAATATAATAAGTATAATGAGGCTCTGGAGGCCTTTTTTAATAAACATGAATGCCAAAACCCTAGACATCCAAAAACCTAACCCTAGGAGATGAAGCGCCAAAATTCATGTGGGCCCCGTTGGGGTAAGTTAGTACATCAACTTCCCGGGGTCGTAACTTTTGCATACGATCTATGTTTTAGGCTTGTGATAGCCCGTTGGAAAGGTATTTTAAAAAAATACGCATTATGTCATCTAAATTTGACTCTATTTATGGTTTGACTGTGGAAATCCCAAAAAATGTCGTTTAGGGCCTCAAAACAACCCCTAAAGTACATAAAGATGTATTGAGATGAAAACTACCAAAATAGGCCAGTTGGACTAGATGGGAAGCCACCAGTATCCACCTGGATGTTGTGTAGGGATTAAATACAACCTCAGAAGTGCAGAACCCATAATTACAAAGAAATAGCCCCATTACAGAGAACCATGCTGAACTAAAAACTGTCAAGATGAGCCAGTTGGAATTTGGAACAGGTGGGTGGCCACCAATATCCACCTGGATCATGGGATCCAAGTCAACTAACTGTAAATTTTTGAAAAAAGAGGTAAAGAAACCACCTTGTTGGTCCAATCGAGTATTTTCTCCCAAAACTTCCCTTAGGGAGAGTATAAGATTCAAATCCCCCCCTACCACCATTGTTGGATCACTTAACACTCTTACCATAAACATTTACCACATTGATGTATAACCCCATGTCCTTAACCTCCAATTTAGTTGCTATGGCTGATAAAAATGAAGAGGAAGAAAGGGATTTACAAGCTAGATTCCAACTAGTTAGTAACCCTCCAGACTGGCCCAAAGCATTGACTACACAAAAAGATCAACCTTTAAACTAGGGTTCAAAAACCACTTTAGATTTTGAACCTTCACACATGGTTTCCTGAATTAACAACACATCATATTTGTGGCTCTGGATGAGCCTTTTGAGGGCTAGTTTTCTCTAGGCTCCCCTAACCCCTCTCGCGTTGAAGGATAAGATCATCATGATGATGGTTTGGCAAGGGATTTATCTTCTCTAAGGGCCCCAGAAATAGTGGCTTGTTTTCCTTTACAATTGTCCATTACTGCACACTACTGAGCTTTTAAAAGATGTGAATTTCTCTCGATCGTGTTAGGATGTGCCGAATCAAGGTCCAAACCCCCTCTAGAGGAAGAGTCACCCTTCCCTTTATTGCAATATTTGAAGGAGTATTCCTTATTGAGAGGAGGGGGATATGAATTCATAGACGTTGAAGGAAACTTCGTTGGGCCACCATTTAACTCTAAAGAAGGTTCAACAATCAACCTATCCTCGAGGACATACAAGGGAAATAGGGAAGCATGACACTCAAGAACCAAGATAGACAAGGGAGGACTGGAGGGCGAGGAAATCATGGACGAAGAAGGAGGGACCTTCAAAGCAGCGGGAGATAAAAAATACAGGATCCAATGAACCCATCATCACAAGAGGAGGAAAAAGATCCTCCTTTAGAGCACCAACACACTCCAAGGGAGGACCTTTGGCTAGACTAACCAAAGAAATAGATGGAGGGGAGGGGGCCAAAGGACATACATAATCCAGAATGGAGAAGGAAGGGAAAGAAGGNAAAGAAAATGGGCCTTCAAAACAGTAGGAGAAATAAAAACACGGGAAGGAAGATCATAGTTCTTACTAGGTAGGTCTAGGCAGGTTGAGTTGATCATGACCATCCATTTTCCTAATTGGGCTCTCTTCCATGGGAACTAGAGACAGTTCCTTAGCACCATTCATGAATACGATGGATAGGTTTCCAGTTTCCTATGGGTTTGATGCTTTCTGAACCCACTTCTTAACTATCTTCCCCACAAACGAAGGAGCCTTGGAAATATGGGTTTGAAGGTGCCCCACCTTGTGATAAGAAAAGCAACGGAAGGGCAGATGCCAATAATCGATTTTCAGGTGCCAAACCTGATCTATGAAGATCAAATCCATATTACTAACCAAACCTTCGCACATGTCAACCTCTACCTGAATCCAACCCCACCTTGTTCACTCCAAGTTTGGCTCCAGGGTTGAAAAAATAGTGATTTTGTTACCTATGGCCTCCATGGCATTTTATGACCATAAGACAAGGGGAAGGATTGGAAAAATCACCCAAAATTTAATAATTGCAACCGACTCTCTGGTGGGGTCAAAACCCACCTCACATATTCTCATAATCAAGCCTAATGGGCCCCAATCCCAATTACCCTTTAGGATAGCATCACAATCTGCTTCCATGGGGAAAATGAAGACCAACCACCCCCTAATAATAACATGGAACACTGATGAATAATCCAACAAAGACCTCCGATGATGTTCGATCCAATTGGACAAAGAGACTTCCTTTGGAGATTTACTGCTAAATATCCAATGTACTTCCATAGAAATTACTGACATCCATGACCTCAACATATTTCTCGAATACCATTTGGACCAAGTAAGAGTGAATCCTGATACACTTATTTTTTTTCTTACGGACTTCACCCCCTGAACCAGAGACTTCACCCTTCAACAACCCCTCCTTACTTCTTGCTTATGGATGCGCAAAAGAAGAGTACGTTGGAGAAACTAGAGAAGAATAGGAAAGCACTTTACTGCCTTGGCCTTTCGACCCTTCCTACACAATAACTCCATGAGTTACATATGAGTATCTTGACAAGACAACCCCGACAGGTTCATTAATCTTCTCATCGTGTGAAAACTCTCTTCCATCTTCGTTCTAATATGGAAAATCAATGTCATAAAATTTTGAATGCGGTCTAAAGGCGAGGCATTTAATAGGGCTCAGTCCAAAATCCAACCGCTCTTCATTCGATGGCTCCATTTCCATGTGTAGATCTTCGTTATATCCCAACTAACCCCCAGAGAAACATCCTCAGAGAAAAACTGTCTAAAATGGGGAAGATACGTCAAGATCAAATGCACATGTTTACTTCAGATTAAAGGGGCTTTAGAGAATCGGGGTTGTATCGCTAGGCCCTGCATCCTAAGCACATGCGACCATACGACCAATCACATTGCCACCCGAAGGAAATCACAAAGATCCATCGTATAATAATAATAATAACAACACTAATTTATTTTTAAAGTCATGACCAATCCAGACACCAAATTGGTGTATGAGATCCCCTTGTTTATGGGACAAGGGACCCCCTTCATGCAACGATTTGACTGCTAAAGTCTACGGAGGTATACATACCCTACCCCCCTCTGGATTTGAACCTGTGACCTCTAATGAGGAAACACATGTTCTTAACCATTAGTTCCACACACACACACAAACATACACACACACACAATAATCTAATTTTAAGGTCACGACCAAGCCAAACACCAAATTGGTGTATGAAACCCCCTTGTTTATGGGACAAGGGACACCCTCTGTGTAGCGATTCGACTGCTAAAGTCTATAGAGGTGTAGATTCCCTACCCCCCTGTAGATTTGAACCTATATTTTATTTTAATTTTATTTTTGTTATACATTTTTTTCCCAAAGTTCCAAATTGTATTTTATTATTTCTTCGGGAGTTTTTTAGTTTTTATTTTATTTACTCTATTTTATTTTTTATTTTAATTTTACTTTTGTTCATTTTGTATTTTTTTTTATTGTTCATTTTTTTGGGGATTATTTTATTATTTCTCAGGGATTATGCCTTTCGGGAACTATCCTTTCCGGTTTCACCCACATTTCCAAAAACCCTATCTTCTGAATACGAACATGATATGGGTTAGATTTGTATTATTTTATTATTTTTGTATAAGGTCATTTTATTTTGTATTTATTTATTTTTCTATTTTCCCTCCGGTTTCTGGGACAAAATATCTATGTGGGCTCAAGGTTCAATGCCTACGCTAACTTCACACAAAAACTACTTAGGGGTGGGAAAACAATATAAACTCCTCAAACTCACTTCCCTCAATGCATGTGGGATAATTATTTAGGCATATGAGATCAACTATCTAAATTAACCCCACGATTAGATCAACGATTGTTGAGCGTTAACTTCATATAGCCTTATTAGTCTGAAGAGGCCGAATCAATCAAGAAAGGGCTTGTTGGAAATCTATTGAAGAGGAGAATATATTGGAAGAGGAATCTGAGCCAGATCAACAACATAAATGTGCAGAAAATTCAAGGAAAAGGGAGGCACAAATTTGATTAGAAATGGACTGTGAATTGTTTAACAAGTCATATCTTGAGTTCCAGGTGGTCAAATACGATGTGAGATGGCTTGTTGGAAATATAAAGCAACAAAGAACATGTTGGTGGGATCCTTTTTGCTATATTGATAGAAAAAACACCCAAAATAATTCAAGAACATAAGAGGATGCAATTGAGTAGAGTCAAGGATATTTCCAATAACTGTGACTCATAGACTTCCTATAATGAGAATGTGATGACTTTAAGAGTCTTATTAAATTATGTCCATCATGTCCAGGTATTCATTAATGAAGATGTAGGGGAAATTCAAATTGTATGATAAGAAAAAATAAATAAGTTGAAGATATGTAACTAATGGCAGTTAAAGAATGTGAAAGGTATTCCTTTTTTAATAAAAGGAAGACCGTTGAATGGAAGGAATTTTTCCCATCGTTTGATGGTGATACTAATTTTTCATGAAGGAAGAGCAAAAGGAAAATTTTGGCGACCATGGATGTCGTTCATTTGTATATGGGACTACTCTACATGTGCAATTGAATTTTATGGTTTCTTGAATGATATGTAACATGAACTATTTCTATGCATATCATTTGAGTTGTTTAACATTTGTAATTACGAATGGATACAATGGTAATGTTATAGGTTCAATCTGCAACTATTTGTGATTTAATCTATAGCCTTATTGTTCTAACATACTATTGATTGACATGAACTAATTTTGCAATTAAAAATATTATTTTACACTATGTCTATCTGTTAGAAATGATCCTACGCAAGATATGTTAGAAATAGTTAAAATAGATAGTTCTCTTTTGCTTTAATTAGATTAGATTTAGGATTAGTTTGAATTCTTTTGAGGAACAATTTATGATTCGAATTATTTTCAGCACGAAATGAGAGTGGAGATATAATAAAGAAATGTACAGAGATATATCAGATATCCAATAATATAACAGAGATATATCAGAGATATAACCATAAACACAGAGATACATTAATACACAATGTCTATTAATGAGTGAAATGTATAGAACTATAAAATTATAGAGTGAAAGACTCGCTAGAATAGTGACTGCTTATCTTTGAGAATATATGTGATGACTACGCTCATTCGCAAGAAGATGATTGTTATAATGAGGATCCAAAGGCCTTTTTAACATAAAGAAAATCCAAAACCCTAACCCCGGAAGATGAAAAACCAACAATTTGTGGACCTCGTTTTGAGTAGTTTGGTGTATCAACTTCTCGTGGGTGTAACTTTGGCATACAATCTCCATTTGGAGCACACGATAGCTCGTTGGAAAGGTATTGACGAAGAGATTCATTTTGGGGGATTAATCAGAACCTTTGTTTATAACAAGGTGTCTGATCATGAAAAAATGTTGTTTAGGCCTTCAAAATGGCCCCAGAAGTTTAGGACCCGAAAAACTGTTAAAAATAGTAAATTGCCAACAAACTGTTTTGAACTAGTTGGAATAGATGTGTGGCCACCGATATCCACCTGGATCAATCATCCCTCCTTTGGATGCAATGGTCTCCATTGCGTTGAGTTCCTGGGGTAGAGGATAAAGTGTTTGTTGAATCTGAATCTTGGTGAGTTGCTTTCCTTGTTGGAGAAGTTGCACTACTTAGCTTGTTGAAGACTATCACAAACCTGTTGTTGTCGGAGTTGAATCTGTTCAACCAACCTATTGTATCTTGGCTTGACTAGGTAGTGTGTAGGTACCATTGTAGGTGAAGAAACAATATATTCTTTCTCTTATGTAACCTGCTTCTATTGGAAAGAAAGGTCGTGGGTCAAGGCTGCAGTGGTTGCAGTGTCCTTATGTTCACCTTTTGAACATATTGTGAAGAGGTTGAATTGTGTAGTAGGAGAGATCACCTTGAGGCATTATTTTGGTTAGAAAATAGTCATAACTACTTTTGGTGTCCTGTAGAGATGACCCCCTAAAGTAAAAATGACACTACGGGGTCGAGACTCATAAATATCATGGCACTTCCACATATATGGCTAGCCCAAAAGAACATCATAGACATCCAACGGGGAAACATCACATAATACCTCATCCTTGAAGGGTTGGATGCCGTAGGAAAATTTACACTATTGACTGACACATAGATCTGATCCTAAGCGAAGTCACCCGATGTTGTATGGTTGTGGGTGTGGTGTTGTCGACAATACCAACTCTTTGATGACCTCTACTGAGATGAGGTTATTCTGGCTTCCACTATCAACAATAAAATGCAACGGGGTCCCCTTCACCCACATCTGTGAATGAAAAAGGTGCTCCCCTTCTTAAGGATCTGCTGGTTCTTCTGGTTGAATTGTTGCGGTCGTGACAATAGAAGTGGGGTTTGTGTCAATGATCTGTCTTCTCCCATTATTTTCTGAATCAGATTCTGAATCATGGTTCAACTCCTTTTCTTTAATATTGGCCACCAATGATTGTTTTGAGCGACATTCATCAGTGTTTTACTAGGGGATTTTGTGGAAATCACACTACTTTCTAGTGTCCTTCTTCGTCTTTTTGTTACCCTTCTTTTCCTGTGGCTTGGACTAGTTTTCTGGAGGCTGGTTGTTAGGGCCGTCTTTACCATACTTTGGTTGTGGATTTGCAGAACCGAACTCCCATTTGTTCTGGTGCCTAAATTTCTTCTCGATTTTGACAACATATCGATAGGAGCTTGCAGTGATGAGATGTCTAGAAAATCCATTTCGGTTTGGATGTACCTATGCAGAGCCCCGCGGTATTTCAGAACGAGATGTTGCTCAGAGTCTTTGATACCCAGCTTGGTGCGCAAGGTATGGAAAGTATTTGTGAAATCCGACATTGTTTGGCCCCTCTCTTGCCGCAGTGTGGTCCATCTCATGTATTGGTCGTCATAGTTACCAACATGGTAATATTGTTCCTTGACCGCATCCACAAAAAAAATCTCGAGTGGGCTTAGCCCCATACATTCCAGACTCCTCTATGGAGCTTTGCTCCCAATAAGTTTCCCACCAATGTTTGACATGGGGCAGAGCCTTAAGGAGTGCGAAGGTGATCTTTTCTTTGTTTGAAAAATGGTGAAAAGAGAAATAACATTCTTGCAGATTTAACCATTTTTTCTAGAGCATCCGTATCTATCTGACTTTCAAATACGGGAATATCAAAATTAACTTGTATCTTGAAAGGAGAGCTTCCTCCAAAGTGTCCATTTGAAGAATATGCGTATGTTGTTATCGAAAGGTGTTGAATGATGTGGGAAAAATTCTCCATCATTTCGTCCCTTTGTCACATCAGAGCTTGCTCAAGCAACAGATTAATAGAATCTTCTCCTCTGTTGCTTTTCTTTTCTTTCACCATGGAGGGTTTCTTGGGCATGTGAGAGAGATTGTCCTCAAGAGAGACAAGCTCGAGACCCAACTTGCTATACTCAGACCTTGTCGAGGACATGCACTAACAAATTATCAAGAGCAACATGCTCTACTACCACTGATCCGAATTATTTTTGGCATGAAATTAGAGCGGAGATATAATAAAGAAATGTACAAAGATATATTAAATATCCAATAATATAACAAGGATATATCAGATATATAACCATAAACACACAAATACAATAATACACAATTTCTATTAATGAGTGAAATGTACAGAACTGTAAAATTACATAGTGAAAGACTCGCTAGAATGGTGGAAGCTTATCTCTGAGAACATATGCGATGGCTATGCTCATTCACAAGAAGATGATTGTTACAATGAGGCTCCAAAGACCTTTTTAACATAAAGAAAATCCAAAACCCTAACCGCAGAAGATGAAAAACCAATAATTTTGTGGACCCCGTTTTGGGTAGCTTGGTGTATCAACTTCCATGGGGCGTAACTTTGGCATACAATCTCCATTTGGGGTGCACAATAGCTTGTTGGAAAGGTATCGCTGAGGAGATTCATTTGAGGGCCTTTAAAATGGCCTTGTTTAGGCCTTCAAAATGGCCCCAAAAGTTTAGGAACCGAAAAACTACTAAAATAGTAAATTGCCAACAAACTATTTTGAGTTAATTGGAATAGATGGGTGGCCACTGATATCCACTTGGATCAATCCTCCCTCCTTAAGAATAAATAGTCTCCATTGCATTGATTTCCTTGGGGAGAGGAGAAAGCATTTGTTGAATTTGAATCTTGGTGAGTTACTTTCCTTGTTGGAGAAGTTTTGTTGCTTAGCTTGTTGAAGACTGTCACAAATTTGTTGCTGGCAGGGTTGAATCTGTTCAACCAACCTGTTGTATCTTGGCTTGACTGGGTAGTGTGTAGGTACCATTGTAGGTGAAGAAACAATTTTTCTTTCTCTTCTACAATATGCTTCTATTGGAAATAAAATTATTGGGTCAAGGTTGTAGTAGTTGCAATGTCCTTTTGTTCACCTTTTGAACATATTGTGAAGAGGCTGAATTTTGCAGTATGAGAGATTACCTTGTGACACTGTTTTGGTGGGATAGTAGTTGGAACTACTTCTGATATCATGTAGAGATGACCCCCCAGAGTAACAATGACACTATGGGGTTGAGACTCATAAATAACATGACTCTTCCACATATATGGTTGGCCCAAAAGAACATCACAGACATCCAACGGGGCAACATCACATAATACCTCATCCTTGAAGGACTGGATGCCGCAGGAGAATCAACACTATTGGCTCACATGGAGATCTCATCCCAGGCAAATCCACCCGATGTTGTATGGTTGTAGGTGTGGTGTTGTTGAAAATCTCAACTATTTGATGACCTCTGCTGAGATGAGGTTCTTCTGGCTTCTGCTATCAACAATAAAATGCAGCAGGGTCCCCTTCACCCACATCTGTGAATGAAAAAGGCACTCCCCTTCTTTAGGATCTGTTGGTTCTTCTGGTTGAATTATTGTGGTCACGAAAATAGTAGTGGGGTCTGCATCGATGATATATATTCTCCCATTATTTTTTGAATCAGGGTTCAACTCCTTTTATTTGATCTCCATGACCAATTATTGTTTTGAGCAACACTCATCAGTGTTGTGACAGGGGATTTTATGGAAATCACATCACTTTCCAGTGTCATTCTTCGTCTTTCCGTTACCCTTATTTTCATGTGGCTTGGATTGGTTTTCTGGAGGATGGTTGTTAGGGTCGTCTTTACCATACTTTGGTTGTTGCGGATTTGCTGAACTGAACTCCCATTTGTTCTGGTTCCTAAATTTCTGCTCGATTTTGACAACATATCGATAGGAAGCTCCTAGTGATGAGATGTCTAGGAAATCCATTTCAGATTGGATGTACCTATGAAGAGCCCCGCGGTAATTCATAACTATATGTCGCTCAGATTCTTTGATACCTAGATTGGTGCAAAAGGTATGGAAAGTATTTGTGAACTCCATCACTATTTGGCCCCTCTCTTTCCGCAGCGTGGTCCATCTCATGTACTGATCATCATAATTATCAATAGGGTAATATTGTTCCTTGATCACATCCACAAAATAATCTCAAGTAGGCTCGACCCCATATATTCCAGACTCCTTTGTGGAAATTTTCTTCTAGTAAGTTTCCCACCAATGTCTGATATGGGGGAGATCCTTAAGGAGTGCAAAGGTGATCTTTTCGCTGTCAGAAAAAATGTTAACATAAAAATAACCTTCTTGCATATTTAACCATTTTTCTAGGGCATCAACATCTATCTAAAATTCAAATACGGGAATATCAAAATTAACTTATACCTTGAAAGGAGAGGTGCCTCCAAAGTGGTCGCTCGATGAAGATGTGCCTATTTTTATTAGCATGCATTGAAGGACGTCGATAAAATTCTCCATCATATCATCCTTTTGTTGCATGAGAGCTTGCTCAAGCAACAAATTAATAGAATCTCCAGCTCTGTCGTTTTTCTTTTATTCCGCCATGGAGGGTTTCTTGGGTGTGCGAGAGATATTTTCCTCAAGAGAAACAAGCTTTATACACAACTTTCTATACTCGGACCTCGTCGGGGACATGCACAAAAAAACGATTAAGATAAACTTGCTCTGATACCACTGATCAAGATTATTTTCGGCACGAAATGAGAGCAAAGATATAATAAATAAGTGTAAAAAGATATATCAGATATCCAATAATATAACAGAGATATATTAGAGATATAACCATAAACACAGAGATACATTAATACACAATTTCTATTAATGAGTGAAATGTACAAAACTGTAAAATTACAGAGTGAAAGACTCGCTAGAATGGTGGAAACTTATCTCTGAGAAAAGATGTGATGGCTACTCTCATTCACAAGAATATGATTGTTACAACAAGGCTCCAAATACCTTTTTAACATAAATAAAATCCAAAACCCTAACTCCCGAAGATGAAAATCCAACAGTTTTGTGGACCCTGTTTTAGGTAGTTTGGTGTATCATCTTCCCAGGGGCGTAACTTTGGCATACAATCTTCGTTTGGGGTGCATGATAGCTCGTTGGAAAGGTATCGATGAGGAATTTCATTTTGTTTTCTCAATCAAAGATTAAATTTATTATTTAGGTGTCCAATCATGAAACAACATTGTTTAGACCCTCAAAATGGCCCCGGAAGTTTAAGACCCGAAAACCTAGTAAAAATAGTAAATTGACAAGAAATTGTTTTGAGACTGTTGTAATAGATAGGTGGCCACCGATATCCACCTAGATCAATCCTCATTAGGAAGTAATGGTATCCAGTGCATTGATTTTCTGGGGGAGAGGGGAAAGCATTTGTTGAATCTGAATCTTGGTGAGTTGCTTACCTTGTTGGAAAAGTTGCGTTGTTTAGTTTGTTGAAGACTGTCACAAACATGTTGTTGACGGGGTTGAATCTGTTCAACCAACCTATTGTATCTTGGCTTGACTGGGTAGTGTGTAGGTACCATTGTAGGTGAAGAAACACTATCTTTTTTCTATTCTGCAATATGATTCTATTGGAAAGAAAGGTCTTGGGTCAAGGTTGCAGTGGTTGTAGTGTCCTTCTGTTCACCTTTTGAACATATTGTGAAGATGCTTAATTTTGCAGTATGAGAGATTACCTTGCGACACTATTTTGGTGGGACAGTAGTCAGAACTACTTCTGGTATGTTTTAGAGATGACCCCTAGAGTAACAATGACACTACGGGGTCGAGACTCATAAATAGCATGGCACTTCCACATATATGGCTGGCCCAAAATAATATCACAGACATCCAACAGGGAAACACCACATAATACCTCATCCTTGAAGGGTTGGATGTCGTAGGAAAATTGACACTTCTGTTTGACACAAAGATCTCGTCCTAGCTAAAGCCACCCGATGTTGTATGGTTGCGAGTGTGGTTTTTTCGACAATCCCAATTGTTTGACGACCTCTGCTGAGATGAGGTTCTTATGCTTATGCTATCAAAAATAAAATGTAGTGAGGTCCCCTTCACCCACATCTGTGAATGAAAACTACGCTCCCCTTCTTCAGGATATGTTGGTTCTTCTAGTTGAATTGTTGTAGTCGCGATAGTAGCAGTGGGGTCTGCGTTGATGATCTGTCTTCTCCCATTATTTTCTGAATTAGATTCTGAATCAGGGTTCATGTCCTTTTCTTTGATCTCGACCACCTATTATTATTTTAAGCGACATTCATCAGTGTTGTGCTAGGGGATTTTTTGGAAATCAAACCACTTTGCAGTGCCCTTCTTCGTCTTTCCTTTACCCTTCTTTTCCTCTTGCTTGGACTGGTTTTCTAAAGGCTGGTTGTTAAGGTCGTCTTTACCATACTTTGGTTGTTGCATATTTGCATAGTCGAACTCCCATTTGTTCTGGTGCCTAAGTTTCTGCTCCATTTTGATAGCATATCGATAGGCAACTCACAATGATGAGATGTTCAGGAAATCCATTTCGGTTTGGATGTACCTATGTACAGCCCCGTGGAATTCCAGAACCCGATGTCCCTCGAAGTATTTGATACCTAGTTTGGTGTGAAACATATGGAAAGTATTTGTAAATTCCGACACTTTTTGGCCCCTCTCTTGCAGTGGTGTGGTCCATTTCATGTACTGGTCGACATGGTTACCAATAGAGTAATATTGTTCTTTGACCGCATCCACAAAAAATCCCAAGTGGGATCGACCCCATATATTTCAGACTTCTCTGTGGAACTTTGGTCCCAGTAAGTTAACCACCAATGTTTGACATGGGGGAGATCCTTAAGGAGTGCGAAGGTGATCATTTCCCTGTCGAAAAAATTGTGAACAAAGAAATAAACTTCTTGCAGATTTAACCATTTTTCTAGGGAATCCGCATCTATATGACCTTAAAATATGGGAATATCAAAATTAACTTGTACCTTGAAAGGAGAGGTGCCTTGAAAGTGGCCACTCGATGAAGATGTGCCAGTTGTTATCGGCAGGCATTGAAGGATGTGGGAAAAATTCTCCACCATTTCATCCCTCTTTCACATGAGAGCTTGCTCAAGCAAAATATTAATAGAATATTCTACTCTACCATTTTTATTTTATTCTGCCATGGAAGGATTCTTGGGCATGTGAAAGTGACTTTACTCAAGAGAGACAAGCTCTAGACCCAACTTGCTATACTTGGACCTCATCGAGACATGCACTGAAAAACGATCAAGAGCAGCCTTCTTTGATACCACTGATCCATATTATTTTCAACACGAAATGAGAGTAGAGATATAATAAATAAATGTACATAGATATATCAGATATCCAATAATATAACAAAGGTGATATATCATAGATATAACCATAAACACATAGATACATTAATACACAATTTCTATTAATGAGTGAAATGTACAGAATTGTAAATTACAAAGTGAAAGACTCGCTAGAATGGTGGCAACTTATCTCTGAGAAGAGATGTGATGGCTACACTCATTCAAAAGAAAATGATTGTTACAATGAGGCTCCAAATGCCTTTTTAACATAAATAAAATCCAATACCTTAACCCCGAAAGATGAAAAGCCAACAGTTTTGTGGACCCCATTTTGTTAGTTTGGTGTATCAACTTCTCGAGGGCGTAACTTTGGCATATGATCTTCGTTTGGGGCACATAATAACTTGTTGGAGAGGTATCGACGAGGAGATTCATTTTGGGGGCTCAATTAGAGCTTCTTAAAATCTTTAAGGTGTCCGATTGTGAAAAAATGTTGTTTAGACCCTCAAAATGGCCCCAGAAGTTTAGGACCCGAAAAACTGCTAAAAATAATAAATTGCCAACAAACCGATTTGAGCCAGTTGGAATAAATGAATGAACACTGATATCCATGTGGATCAATAATCCCTCCTTAGGAAGAAATAGTATCCATTGTATTGAGTTTCCGGAGGAGAGGGGAAAGTGTTTTCTGAATCTGAATCTTAGCGAGTTGCTTGCCTTGCTAGAGAAGTTGTGTTTCTTAGCTTGTTGAAGACTGTCATGAACCTGTTGCTGGCAGGGTTGAATCTATTCAAACAATCCCTTGTATCTTAGTTTGGCTGGGTAGTGTGTAGGTACCATTGTAGGTGAAGAAACAATATCTTCTTTCTCCTCTGCAATCTGCTTCTATTTGAAAGAAAGGTCTTGGGTCAAGGCTGTAGTGGTTGTAGTGTCCTTCTGTTCACCTTTTGAACAGATTGTAAAGAGGCTAAATTTTGCAATATGAGAGATTACGTTGCAAAATTGTTTTCATGATACAGTATTCAAAACTACTTCAAGTATCTTATATAGATGATCCCCTAGAGTAACAATGACACTACGGGGTTGAGACTCACAAATAACATGGCGCTTCCACATACATGGCTAGACCAAAAGAGATTCACATACATCCAGTGCGACAATATCTCATAATACCTCATCCTTGAAGGGCTATATGTCGTAGGACAATTGGCACTGTTGCCTGACACGGAGATCGCGTCCCAAGAAAAGCGACCTGATGTTGTATGGTTGTGGGTGTGGTGTTGTCAACAATCCCAACTATTTGAGGACCTTTGTTGAGATGAGGTTCTTTTGGCTTCCACTATCAACAATAAAATGCAGTGGGGTCACGTTCACCCACATCTATGAATGAAAAAGGCGCTCACGATCTTCAAGGTCTGTTGGTTCTTCTTGTTGAATTGTTGTGATCACGACAATAACAATGGGGTCCGCGTCGATGATCTGTCTTTTCCCATTATTTTTTGAATTAGATTCTGAATTAGGGTTCAACTCCTTTTCTTTGATCTCGACCACCAATGATTATTTTGAGCGACATTCATTAGTTTTGTGCCAGGGGCTTTTGTGGAAATCGCACCACTTTCCAGTCTCCTTCTTCGTCTTTCCATTACTCTTATTTTCCTATGGATTGGATTGGTTTTTTGGGGGCTGGTTGTTAGGGTCGTCTTTACCATACTTTGGTTGTTGCGGATTTGCAGACCCGAACTCCCATTTGTTCTGGTGGCTAAATTTTTGCTCGATTTTGATAGTATATCGATATGCAGCTCGTAGTGATGAGATGTCCATGAAATCCATTTTGGTTTGGATGTACCTATGTAGAGCCCCGCAATATTTCAGAACCAGATGCCGCTCAGAGTCTTTAATACCCAACTTGGTACATAAGGTATGGAAAGTATTTGTGAACTCCGACATTGTTTGACCCCTCTTTTTCCGCAGTGTGGTCCATCTCATATACTGGTCATCATAGTTACCAACATGGTAATATTGTTCCTTGACCGCATCCACAAAAAAATCCCATGTGGGCTCGAACCCATATACTTCAGAATCCTCTGTGGAACTTTGCTCCTAGTAAGATTTCAACCAATGTTTGACATGGGGGAGAGCCTTAAGGAGTGTGAAGGTGATCTTTTCCCTGTCGGAAAAAATGTGAATAGAGAAATAACCTTCTAGCAAATTTAACCATTTTTCTAGGGCATCCACATCTATCTGACCTTCAAATATGGGAATGTCAAAATTAACTTCTACCTTGAAAGGAGAGGTTCCTCCAAAGTGGCTGCTCGATGAAGATGTGCCTGCTATTATCGACGGGCTTTGGAGGATGTGGGAAAAATTCTTCATCATTTTGTCCCTCTGTCACATGAGAGATTTCTTAAGCAACAGATTAATAGAATCTTGTACTCTATCGCTTTTCTTTTCTTCCACCATGGAGGGTTTCTTGGGAGTGCGAGAGCGATTGTCCTCCAAAGAGACAAGATCAAGACATAACATGCTATACTCGGACCTTGTCGGGGAGATGCATTGAAAAACGATTAAGAACGACCTGTTATGATACCATTGATCCAGATTATTTTCGACACGAAGTGAGAATGAAGATATAATAAAGAAATGTACATAAATATATCAGATATCCAATAATATAATAGAAATATATCAAAGATATAACCATAAACACAGAGATACAATAATACACAATTTCTATTAATGAGTGAAATGTACAAAACTGTAAAATTACATAGTGAAAGACTCAATAGAATGGTGGCAGCTTATCTATGAGAAGAGATGTGATGACTATGCTCATTCACAAGAAGATGATTGTTAAAATGAGCCTCCAAAGACCTTTTTAACATAAATAAAATCCAAAACCTTAACCCTGAAAGATGAAAAACCAACAGTTTTTTGGACCCCGTTTTGGGTAGTTTGGTGTATCAACTTCCCAGGGGCGTAACTTTGGTATACAATCTTTGTTTGGGGTGCACGATAGCTCGTTGGAAAGGTATCGACAAGGAGATTCATTTATGGGGATCAATCAAATCCTTTGAACTTCATCAAGGTGACCGATTGTGAAAAAAACGTTGTTTAATCCCTCAAAATGGCCCCGAAAGTTTAAGACCAGAAAAAAGGCTAAACATAGTAAATTGCCAACAAACTGTTTTTATCCAGTTGGAATAGATGGGTGGCCATCAATATCCACCTAGATAAATCCTCCCTCTTTAGGAAGCAATGGTCTCCATTGGATTGAGTTCCTAGGGGAGAGGGGAAAGCATTTGCTCAATCTGAATCTTGGAGAGCTGCTCGCCTTGCTGGAGAAGTTGTGTTGCTTAACTTGTTGAAGACTGTCACGAACCTGTTTCTAGCGGGGTTGAATATGTTCAACCAACATGTTGTATCTTGGCTTGACTGGGTAATGTGTAGGTACCATTGTAGGTGAAGAAACAATATCTTCTTTCTCTTTTGCAATCTGCTTATGTTGGAAAGAAAGGTCTTGGGTCAAGGTTGTAGTGGTTGTAGTGTCCTCCTATTCACCTTTTGAAAAAATTGTGAAGAGGCTAAATTTTGTAGTATGAGAGATTACCTTGCAGTACTATTTTGACGGGAAAGTAATCAGAACTACTTCTGGTATCTTGTAGAGATGACCCCTAGAGTAACAATGACACTACGGGGTCGAGACTCATAAATAACATGGCGCTTCCACATATATGGCTAGTCCAAAAGAACATCACAGACATCCAATGGGGCAACATCACATAATACCTCATCCTTGAAGGGTTGGATGTTGTATGATAATCGATGTTGCTGGCTGACATGGAGATATTGTCCTTGGCGAAGCCACCCGATTTTGTATGGTTGCGGGTGTGGTGTTGTCGACAACCCCAATTGTTTGATGACCTCTATTGAGATGCGATTCTTTTGGCTTCCAATATCAACAATAAAATGTAGTGGGGTCCCCTTCACCCACATATGTGAATGAAAAATGCACTCCCCTTCTTCAGGATTTGCTAGTTCTTCTGGTTGAATTGTTGCGGTTGCGACAATAGCACTGGGGTCTACGTCGATGATCTGTCTTTTCCCATTATTTTTTGAATCATATTCTGAATCAGGGTTCAACTCATTTTCTTTGATTTTGTCCACCAATGATCATTTTGAGCGACATTCATCAGTGTTGTGCCGAGGTATTTTGTGGAAATCGCATCAATTTCCAGTGTCCTTCTTCGTCTTTCTGTTACCCTTCTTTTCCTATGGCTTGGATTGGTTTTCTAGAGGCTGGTTGTTAGGGTTGTTTTTACCATACTTTGGTGGTTTCAGATTTACAAACCCGAACTCTCGTTTGTTCTGGTGCCTAAATTTCTGCTCGATTTTGACAACATATCAATAGGCAGCTCGCAGTGATGAGATGTCCAGGAAATCCATTTTGGTTTGGATGTACCTATGTAGAGCCCCACAATATTTCAGAACCAGATGTCACTTAGAGTCTTTGATACCCATCTTGGTGCATAAGGTATGAAAATTATTTGTGAACTTCGACTCTGTTTGGTCCCTCTCTTGCCGCAGTGCGTTCCATATCATGTTATAGTTGTCATGGTTATCAACACGGTAATATTGTTCCTTGACCACATCCACAAAAAAATCCCAAGTGGGCTCGACCCCATATATTCCAGACTCCTCTGTGGAACTTTTCTCCCAACAAGTTTCCTGCTAATGTTTTACATGGGGGAGAGCCTTAAGGAGTGGGAAGGTGATCTTTTCCCTGTCGAAAAAATTGTGAACAAATAAATAACCTTCTAGCAAATTTAACCATTTTTTTAGGGAATCGACATCTATTTGAATTTCGAATACGGGAATATCAAAATTAACTTGTACCTTGAAAGGAGAAGTGCCTCTAAAGTGGTCGCTTTATGAATATGCGCCTGCTGTTATCGACATGCGTTGAAGGATGTGGGCAAAATTCTCCATCATTTCGTCCCTCTATCACATGAGAGCTTGCTCAAGCAACAAATTAATAGAATCTTATGCTCTATCGTTTTTATTTTCTTCTACCATGGAGGGTTTCTTGGGCATGTGAAAGCAATTGTCCTCAAGAGAGACAAGTTCAAGACCCAACTTTCTATACTCATATCTTGTCGGTGACATGCACTGAAAAACGATCAAGAGCAACCTGCTCTGATACCACTGATCCAGATTATTTTCGACACGAAATGAGAGTGGAGATATAATAAATAAATGTATAGAGATATATCAGATATCCAATAATACAACAAAGATATATCAGAGATATAACCATAAACACAGAGATACAATTATACACAATTTCTATTCATGAGTGAAATGTACAGAATTGTAAAATTACAGAGTGAAAGACTCACTATAATGGTGACAACTTATCTCTGAGAAGAGATGTGATGGATACGTTCATTCGCAAGAAGATGATTGTTACAATGAGGTTCCAAAGGCATTTTCAACATAAATAAAATCCAAAACCCTAACCCCGGAAGATGAAAAGCCAACAGTTTTGTGGACCTTGTTTTGGGTAGTTTGGTGTATCAACTTCCCGAGGGTGTAATTTTAGTATACGATCTCTGTTTGGGGCGCACGATAGCTCGTTGGAAATGTATCGAAGAGTATCTTCATTTTGGGGGATTAATTAGAGACTCAAGCTATCATTGACGTGCCCGATTGTAAAAAAAACGTTGTTTATACCCTCAAAATGGCCCTAAAAGTTTAGGACCCGAAAAAAGATAAAAATAGTAAATTACCAACAAATTGTTTTGATCCAGTTGGAATAGATGGGTGGCCAACGATATCCACCTGGATCAATCCTCCCTCTTTGGGAAGTAATGGTCTCCATTTTGTTGAGTTCCCTAGGGAGAGGGGAAAGAGTTTGTTGAATCTGAATCTTGGTGAGCTACTTTCCTTGATGCAGAAGTTGCGCTGCTTAGCTTGTTGATGACTGTCATGAACCTGTTGCTGGTGGGGTTGAATCTATTCAACCAACCTATTGTATCTTGGCTTGACTAGGTACTGTGTAGGTAACATTGTAGGTGAAGAAACAATATATTTTTTCCCTTTTGCAATATGATTCTATTGGAAAGAAAGGTCTTGGTTCAAGGCTGCAGTGGTTGCAGTGTCCTTTTGTTTGCCTTTTGAACAAATTGTGAAGAGGTTGAATTTTGCAGTATGAGATATTACCTTGTGGCACTGTTTTGGTGGGACAGTAGTCGAAACTACTTCTGATATCCTATAGAGATGACCCCCTAGAGTAACAATGACACTAAAGGATCGAGACTCATAAATAACATGACACTTCCACATATATGGCTGGCCCAAAAGAACATTAGAGACATCCAGTGGAAAAACATCACATAACACCTCGTCCTTAAAGGGATGGATTCCGTATGACAATCGACACTCCTGGCTTACATGGAGATATCGTCCCTCACGAAACCACCCGATGTTGTATGGTTGTGGGTGTGGTGTTGTCAGCAATTCCAACTGTTTGATGAACTTTGCTGAGATGAGGTTCTTCTCGCTTCCACTATCAACAATAAAATGAAGTGGGGTCCCCTTCACCCACATATGCGAATGAAAAAGGCGCTCCCCTTCTTTAGGATATGATGGTTCTTTTAGTTGAATTGTTGTGGTCATGACATTAGCAGTGGGGTCTGTGTCGATGATTTTTCTTCTCCCATTATTTTCTGAATCAGATTCTGAATCAGGGTTCAACTCATTTTCTTTGATCTCGGTCACCAATGATTATTTTGAGTGACATTCATCAATGTTGTACCAGGCTATTTTGTGGAAATCGCACCACTTTTCCAATGTCCTTCTTTGTCTTTCTGTTACCCTTCTTTTCATGTGGCTTAGACTAGCTTTCTGGAGGCTAGTTGTTAGGGCCGTCTTTACCATACTTTGGTTGTTGCAGATTTGAAGACCCGAACTCCCGTTTATTCTGGTGCCTAAATTTTTGCTCAATTTTGACAACATATCAATAGGCAGCTTGTAGTGATGAGATTTCCAGGAAATCCATTTCGGTTTGGATGTACCTATGTAGAGCCCCTCAGTATTTCAGAACAAGATGTTTCTCAGAGTCTTTTATACCCAGCTTGGTGTGCAAGGTATGGAAAGTATTTGTGAACTCCGACACTATTTGGCCCCTCTCTTGCCGCAATGTGGTCCATATCATCTACTGGTATTCATAGTTACCAACATGCTAATATTGTTCCTCGACCACATCCACAAAAAAATACCAAGTGGATTCGACCCCATATATTTCAAACTCTTTTGTGGAAATTTTCTCCTAGTAAGTTTCCCACCAATGTTTGACATGGGGGACAACCTTAAGGAGTGTGAAGGTGATCTTTTCCCTATCGGAAAAATTGTGAACAAAGAAATAACCTTCTTGCAGATTTAACCATTTTTCTAGGGCATCCTTATTTATCAGACCTTCGAATACGAGAATATCAAAATTAACTCGTACCTTGAAAGGAGAGGTGCTTCTAAAGTGGACGCTCAATGAAGATGTGCCTGCTGTTATCGACAGGCTTTGAAGAATTTGGGAAAAATTCTCCATCATTTTGTCCCTTTGTTGCATGAGAGCTCGCTCAAGCAACATATTACTAGAATCTTTTGCTTTGGCGTTTTTCTTTCCTTTCTCCATGGAGGGTTTATTGGGATTGGAAGAGAGATTTTCCTCAAGAGAGACAAGCACGAGACCCAACTTTCTATACTCGAACCTTTTCGGGGACATGCACTGAAAAACGATAAAAAACAACCTGCTCTAATACCACTGATCCAGATGATTTTCGGCACAAAATGAGAGTGAAGATATAATAAAGAAATGTACAAAGATATATCATATATCCAATAATATAATAGAGATATATCAGAGATATAACCATAAACACAAAGATACAGTAATACACGATTTCTATTAATGAGTGAAATGTACAGAACTGTAAAATTACAGAGTGAAAGACTTGCTAGAATGGTTACAACTTATCTTTGAGAAGAGATGTGATGGCTACGCTAATTCACAAGAGGATTATTGTTACAATGAGGCTCTAAAGGCCTTTTTAACATAACAAAAATCCAAAACCATAACCCCGGATGATGAAAAACCAACAGTTTTGTGGACCCCATTTTGGGTAGTTTGGTGTATCAACTTCCCGGGGGCATAACTTTGGCATACGAACTCCATTTGGGGCACACAATAGCTCGTTGGAAAGGTATTGATGATGAGATTCATTTTGGGGGCTCAATGAAAGTGATTAGCTATCATCGAGGTGCCCGATCATGAAAAAAATGTTGTTTAGGACCTCAAAATGGTCCCGAAAGTTTAGGACCTGAAAAACTGCTAAAAATAGTAAAAATGCCAACAAATTGTTTTGAGCCAGTTGGAATAGATGGGTGGCCACTGACATCCATCTGAATCAATCCTCCCTCTTTAGGAAGCAATGGTCTCCATTGCGTTGAGTTTTTGGGGGAGAGGGGAAAGGGTTTGCTGAATCTAAATCTTGGAGAGTTGCTTGCCTTGCTGGAGAAGTTGCACTGCTTAGCTTGTTGAAGACTATCACAAACCTTTTGCTGGAGGGGTTGAATCAGTCCAACCAACTTGTTGTATCTTTGCTTGACTAGGTAGTGTGTAGCTACCATTGTAGGTGAAGAAACAATATATTCTTTCTCTTCTGCAATCTTCTTCTGTTGGAAATAAAGGTCTTGGGTTAAGGTTGCAGTGGTTGCAGTGCATTTCTGTTCACCTTTTGAACATATTGAGAAGAGGCTGAATTTTGCAGTATCAGAGATTTCCTTGTGACATTGTTTTGGTGGGACAATAGTCAGAACTACTTCAGGTATCCTGTAGAGATGACCCCCCCAGAGTATCAATGACACTATAGGGTCAAGACTCATAAATAACATGGCACTTCCACATATATGTCTGGCCCAAAAGAACATCACAGACATCCAGCGAGGAAACATCACATGATACTTCATCCTTGAAGGGATGGATTACATATGACAATCAACACTGCTGGCTGACACAAAGATCTTGTCCTTGGCGAAGCCACCCGATGTTGTATGGTTGCGGGTGTGGTGTTGTTGAAAATCCCAATTGTTTGATGACCTATGATGAGATGAGGTTCTTCTGGCTTCCACTATCAACAATAAAATGCAACAGGGTCCCTTCACCCACATCCGCAAATGAAAAATGTGCTTCTCTTCTTCAGGATCTGTTGGTTCTTTTGGTTGAATTGTTGTGGTTGCAAAAGTAGTAGTGGGGTCTGCATCAATGATCTGTCTTCTCTCATTATTTTCTGAATCAGATTCCGAATTAGGTTTCAACTCCTTTTATTTGATCTCGACCACCATTGATTGTTTTGAGCGACATTTATTAGTGTTGTGCCAAGGGATTTTATGGAAATCACAGCACTTTATAGTGTCCTTCTTCGTCTTTCTGTTACCCTTCTTTTTATGTGTCTTGGACTAGTTTTCTGGAGGCTGGTTGTTAGGGCTGTCTTTACCATACTTTGGTTGTTGCGGATTTGCAAACTTGAACTCCCATTTATTTTGGTGCCTAAATTTTTGCTTGATTTTGACAACATATCTATATGTAACTCGCAGTGATGAGATGTATAGGAAATCCATTTTGGTTTGGATGTACCTATGTAGAACTCTGCAGTATTTCATAACCAAATGCCACTCAGAGTCTTCGATACCTAGCTTGGTGCGGAAGGTATGGAAAGTATTTGTGAACTCTAACACTGTTTGGCCCCTCTCTTGCCGCAGTGTGGTCCATCTCATGCACTGGTCGTCATAGTTACCAACAGGGTAATATTGTTCCCTAACCACATCCACAAAAAATCCCAAGTGGGCTTGACCCCATATATTTCAGACTCCTTTGTGGAATTTTTCTCCTAGTAAGTTTCCCACCAATGTTTGACATGGGGGAGAGCCTTAAAAAGTGCAAAGGTGATCTTTTCCCTGTCGGAAAAATTGTGAACAGAGAAATAACCTTCTACCAGATTTAACCATTTTTCTAGGGCATTTGCATCTATCTTACCTTCAAATACAGGAATATCAAATTTAAATTGTACCTTGAAAGGAGAGGTGCCTCCAAAGTGGTCGCTTGATGAAGATGCACCTGTTGTTATCGACATGCATTGAAGGATGTGGACAAAATTCTCCATCATTTTGTTCCTCTGTCACTTGAGAGCTTGCTCAAGCAACAGATTAATAGAATCTTCTGCTATGTCATTTTTCTTTTCTTCCACCATGGAGAGTTTCTTGGGCATGCAAGAGCGATTGTCGTCAAGAGAGAGAAGCTCGAGACCCAACTTGCTATACTCAAACCTTGTCGGGGACATGCACTGAAAAATGATCAAGAGCAGCCTGCTTTGATACCACTGATCCAGATTATTTTTGGCACGAAATGAGAGTGGAGATATATCAGATATCCAATAATATAACATAGATATATTAGAGATATAACCATAAACATAGAGATATAGTAATACACAATTTCTATAGATGAGTGAAATGTACAGAACTGTAAAATTACAAAGTGAAAGACTCGCTAGAATGGTGGAAGCTTATCTCTGAGAAGAGATGCGATGACTATGCTCATTCGCAAGAAGATGATTGTTACAATGAGACTCCAAAGACCTTTTTAACATAAAGAAAATCCAAAACCCTAACCTCGAAAGATAAAAAACCAACAGTTTTGTGGACCTCGTTTTGGGTAATTTGGTGTATCAACTTCTCGGGGGCGTAACTTTGGCATACGATCTCCGTTTGGGGCGCATGATAACTTGTTGGAAAGGTATCAACGATGAGTTTCATTTTGGGGGCCAAGTAAGAGCCTTTGGTTATCATTGAGGTGTCCGATCATGAAAAAATGTTGTTTAGGCCCTCAAAATGGCCCCGAAAGTTTAGGACCCCCAAAAACCAAAAAATAGTAAATTGCCAACAAACTGTTTTGAGTCAGTTGGGATAGATGGGTGGCCACCGATATCTACCTAGATCAATTTAATTATCTTATTTTTTTTTCTTCTAATTATTAGTGGAAACCAGTCCCACATGTTGGTTGAAAATTTCCATCTCAAATGAGAGTGAGTCTAATTGGGACTTGCATCGAAAATTTTCCCTTACCTACTTGACATGCCATTTGGACCCGTCAACACCTAGGAAAAAGCTAGTAGAAAAATTTAAAATGGAAGGTAGAAAACTATTATTGTGGTCATTAGAGTAGGTGCAGGTCCATTCAAGAAAATAAAGTTCATCTCCCATAATATCAAGGGGCTAAGTTCTTCCCACAAAAAGGAGCTTTATAAAGACTAGCAAAACTTCACAGACCTAATATCTTGTCGATAGAAGAAACAACAATAGAAGGAGACAAAGTAATTAATATTTTGTCTTCCTTCTTGAAAGGTTGGTTGTTTTTGTGTTGGATGTTGTAGGTACATCTAGAGGGGTGGTCATAGCTTGGAATCGATCCTTCAATGTACATAATTCATAACCATTAGCCTCTAAGCTCTAGACATAGATGACCTATTTAGTGTTAGGGATTTCTTTCTCAATTTGTAATTTGTATAGGCCTTATAATGAAAGGCAAGATTTATATGAGAAAATTCTTTGGTTTACATGCCCTTAGACATGAATTGGCGTTAATTTGTGGAGATTTAAATATAGTTTTAAGACAAGGTGAGGTTTGGGGGGAATTGTGTAGAATATACCTCCTAGTTGGTTTCTTCCTGGAGAAAATGAATCCCTCGATCTTTGTGACCTGGCCTTGAAGAGCTAATCCCTACTTGGGGTAACTTAAATTAGGATAGGCAGGAATAGAGTAGAAAAAAGACTTGATATATTTATTGTATATAAAGACATGATAGAAAGGGTTGAAGGGATAGTCTAGTGCGCTAGCTTGTGTGGTTGAGAAGTTTGAGCTTCATGTGAGAGGTCTCTAGGTCAATACCCTGAGATCACTACCTCTATTGCAAGTCCCACTCAACTTTCCTGTTGGGTCAAGTGTCGTAATTAGCATTGATGACATTACATTTGGTGCCATCCGCAAAATGTAGGGAAGTGTATAAGGGTTTCCTTTCAAGTTTTTCCTTGAAAAAAGAAGGGAGAGGGTTGAAAGGATAAGAACTTCGGTTGGGCATGAGGGAATGCTTGGCCATGTGCCCATATTTCTTCCAACTAAGAAAGATGAAAAAAAACCTTCAACCCCTTTTAAGTTTAACTCTCATCAATTGCAAGAAGAGGTGAAGAAGAGGAACTTCAAGCTTTACATAAGGTTGAACGAAGGGTGTTTGAACCTTACGCTGAGGAGACTACCATGTTCCAATTCTATTCAAATCTTCAACAAGTAAAAAAGGAAATTGTGGCCTAGGAAAAGGAAAAATACTACATCTCAGAAGGGCGTCTCAGAGGTGGAAGAAAATATATCATATCTTTTTGGTAGAACCCAAAATGACCTTTTTTTTTTTAAATGAAAAGTAGAATTAAAGACTTTAGAAGACAGAAAGAGGGATATTTTAGAATGGGAGGAAGTTGTATGGAGGTTAAAACGTAGAGTGTTTGGTTATCACAAGGTGATGGAAACATATACACAAAAGATCAAAGTTATGCCAAGGGAGAAAATTTAGAACATTATTTGGGAGATGTCTGACCCCGATGGAAGCAAATCCACAAAGTTCAATGAAATAACCGACCTAGGTGTAAATTATTTCAACCACCTATTCACAACTCTAGACATGCCTTACATAACAAAGATCATTAAACTAGAAAAATTACTCCCAAGATTTATTACTCAGGAAGAAAATGAAGATTTAAGCATTGAGGTAATAAATGAAAAATTAAAATAAGTTGTATTTTCTTCTCAAAAGGATAAGAGACCAAGGACTAATGGACGCTCAATTATCTTCTTTCATGATTTTTATGGGCAGATGGAGAATGATATCTTAGTAATCGTGGAGGAATCAATAATCTTTGGAAAGGTGTTTGGGGCAATGAATGCAACTTTCTTAGTCGTAATCCCTAAAAAGAACAATCCAACACCATTTGATTGGGCAATTCATCAATTGGGTTGAAGGTTGTTTGATCTCATGATCATTAAGTTATGATAAATGGATCATCTTCAAAAAAAATTAAACAAACAAGAGGTCCAAGATAGAGATGCCTCCTACTCCCTTATTATTCTTATTGGTATTTGAATATATGAGAAAACTCATAGATGGATACAAACGAAGTGGAACACTTAAAAGAGTGTACATTGCTAGAGACATATCCTTATCTCATCTTCTCTTCATTGATGATGTGCTTCTTTTTTGTTCTTGAACAACCAAAGAGGCAAAATGTTAAAAGAAGTTATGGATCTTTACTACAATGCCACTAGAATGGAATTAAACTTGTTAAAGTCTTCTATCTCTTTATATGGCTTAGATGAAATACTGATTAGAAGAATAAACAATCTCTCCCTTTCAATGAGGTAGATGATCCATATATGAGGGACTTATAGCCCACTCGCTTCACCAACACGAACAATATGTGGAAGTTTATTTCTAAACTCTGTCTCCAAGTCTTGTACATAGACTTTAGTCTTTAGAGTGGCCTTCTCTTGGGTGTAACCTACACACTTCAAACTACTAACAACACAATAGCAATCAAGCCAATAACATCAAGACTCTACTCTTACTCTGTCACTGAGAACTCTATATAGCCTGCTTTGAAAAGGTAGCGACCACGTAAAAATGTGGCTTTAGGAGTCTTGTACTTTGTTCAAGTTGTAGATGTAGCTCCCACAGAGTTTCTGATTTGTTCAAGCCACTCGGTCATGTTTCACACACTGTACAATGCTATCCTCAATGGTTTCCTTAATGGAAGGCAAAGCAATGGATGTATGAGAAACACTCCAACAAACGAAGGAAGATTAATGCTTAGGTATTGCAATGAATTAAGAACTCATGTATCAACAAGAAGAGAATGCTCTCAATAACCAAATTTTCACCTAGTCCTCTAGATAGTTGGATGCCATAGGTTATCAAATTGGAAAACAAATATGATATATGCATAATCATTGAAATATCAAAATAGTGTTTCTCCTTGTGTCAATAGTATATCTACGAGAGAGGAAGAAGCTACTAACATATACCACATTTTGTGTCTCCGAATGAACTTAACTAATCTTGTATGGTAACTCTTGATCTTCCAAACAAACAGTTCTGCAAGCAACATTCTATACCAACATTTATATTAACCCATGGAAGGATTTCTCTTTATGCTCTTGAATGTCTAAACTTGTGTTTGTCTATAATATCCAACACAACAAATGAACTCCATAAAAGACATTATACCAAAATTCTCTTTAAATAAGTAACAAAATGCAGACTGCAACATTGCAAAAAATTGCTTAATAAAGAGAAGTTCTAGTGATTTGCAATACAATAATTGATACGCTCAACCTTGTATGGATAACAATCCAGCCAACATAAAGTCTTACATGGAATTCCATGCTTAGGAACCAACGTAAATGTATAAAGACTCTCCTATTATGGTTAACTGCAAATACCCATCATTTTTTCATTTTAGTTACATCTAGACTAGCCTTAGTCTTCTTAACTCCACAAATTTTCTTAGCTTTGTTCTTCCTTTCCTTCAATTGCTTCTTGGATTTCTCTACCTTGGTTGCAAGTCCATTCCTGATAAGCCTGTATACTAACAATTAGTGTAACCAGCGATCAAGAAGACTGGAGAGAATTGGTATTCAAGTAGTGAATGGAGAGCGTACAACAAACAACCAGCGACATACAACCGCACATGACCTCACCTACTTCTTCTCTTGTTGCTTTCAGCCTGTGTATGGCCACCCACAACCTCTAGCCAACTCTAAAGATGTAATTTTTGTTGAGGATGCTCTTTCTACAGCCAACAATGCCCTTCAATCAATGAATTGCTAAGTTTTAAGGCGCTGAGATTGGAAACTGAACTGGAAATTTGCAACAGACAATGTTTTACAACCTTTGATCTCATAGACTCCATTAAATGGATAGTTTGAATGATTTTTTGCTGAAAGGAGCCAAAATGATGGACTAGACTATAGCAAAAATAAGATCACATTAATCTAAAATTTATCACAACAATTCTTTAAAACCAGCGCACCGAGCCATTAACTTCAAAGAGGCAGGAATTGATTGGTTAATGCAAATGTTTATGGCTATGGAGACTCAACATTTCTCACATTGAGCCATAGATTAAAAATGCCCACTAATTCAATGCAATAATGAATTGAACAATCCTATCAAACATCAATAAGAGATGCATCTTAAACACATATAAGAGAATCCTCACTACAAATAATATCAGTCACATAATATATATAAGGATTTTACCTTAGAAACCCAAATGAAAAAACCATTTTCAAATGTTTGCTTAGTTCTCAATTTAGTGATCTCTCCTTACAAGGTAGCTCATGGCTCTCTATTCATCTTCCTCTCTTGGCTAGAAAAAAGCCCTTTGAGAGTGAAAGTAAAGGACGAATCGGGAGAATTGGGGTAATGGTAAGGCCAACATGATGACCTTTCCTTTCCCATTCCCCAGCCTATTCTCTTCTATTTTTTTTTTTCATTTTTTTTTTCTGTCTTATTCCACTTTACATTGCATTGTCTTTTACATAGTTATTAACCTTCATTAATTGCATAATTAACTTGTAGGTCAGAGTCAGAGGCTTTTTGGTCTCCAAGAGACCACAGGAAACCAATCTGGAGCAATGTACCTTCTATCTGTTGCTATAGAACATGGCTCTAACTCTAGATCCTAGCTATAGCTCTTACTTTGGCTCTAGCTCTTAGCTACAACTTTGACTATGGCTCTGGCTCGTGGCTCTGGCTACTGGTTACGATCCTAGCTACAACTCTATCTTTGGTTCCTAGCTCACTTGTTCCTGCAACGCAGAGGTTTTCTCAATGACTCTAAGCTCTAATCAATCTCCATATCCGCCTTCATATATGAGGGTGGGGGTGGTGCAAAAATGAGAAAAATGTATTATACATTTCTAAATATGAGAGAAATGTATAATTCATATATGATTATACATTTCTCTCATATTTCATATTTGCCCCAACCCCACCCCCACCCTCACCCTCACCCTCATATATGAGTATACATTTCTCTCATATTTGCCCCACCCCCACATTTCTATGAGGGTGAGGGTGGGGCAAAGATGAGAGAAATTTACCCAATAAATTTCTCTCATCTTTGCCCCACCCTCACCCTCACTCTCATATATGAGTATACATTTCTCTCATATTTGCTCCACCCCCACCTCTCTCATATTTGCCCCACACCCACCCTCATATATATATATTTCTCTCATATTTGCCCCACCTCCACCCTCACCCTCTCCACCCTCATATAATTCCCATAAGAGATTGAATTTGCAACCATGAAAACTACAGCCACGGAGGAGATCATGACAAATAACAAGGAGGCAAGGAAGGATTCCAACAACTAGACATGTAGAGAGATTACGATGAAAGTAGTTCTGCAAGTAGTAATGACAGCGGAAAGATTTCAGTAAGAAGCAATGATTCACAACTCGGGGCATCAAGAGTTGAAGACAAAATATATCGGGACGATGACTGATGAGTCTGATTTGCAACCAAGTCTGTTAACGGAGAGAGAACCTATGGAAGAGGTGCATGCCAAAATTTGTCAATTCGCTTCGCATTTGTTGTGTTTTCCACTGTAAGTACAGGTAGTGTGTGCAACGATGCACGCGAGGAAGAAAAGCTCATAGAGGAAAATGAGCTTGTGGAAACTGATGTTGTCCATACAAGCATACAAGCAAAGAGATTGGCAAGATAGGGCGAAAAGTAGTTGAGAAAACTACAACTCTGATGAAACTTGCAGCCTCAAAAGAAGAGGGAATGAGATAATGTGGAGTGATATTTGTGTTTGAAAGTGTCGAGGAGAAGGCAGAGATATTGTGTGTTCAACAAATCTCTGATCTGGCAAAGAACACACTCACAGAGAAGACCATTGGGACAGGTTTAGCCAATGGGGAAGACAAAGAGGACAGGGAAGAGGACATTGTGATGTCCTTGCAACATCACAATTCACCGATGTTGTTTGAAGTAATCACAACAAATGGAGAAGAGGTGTTGCTAAGAACAAGAGTGAATTTAAAGAGCACAATAGGGAATGCACAGTGTTGTTTATGGTGTTATCTCACTCCATGAGACATGTTGCAACAAAGAAGGGTTCTATGTAGCAAAAGAATAAAACTAGGAATGGTTCAAGGTGTGGAGCACGAGGAAGAAACGAAAGAGGCACAAATTGCAGCGGCATACATGCCAGGGCGGAGTGAGCATAGAGGGAGTACCTGCAAATATTTGGTGGTGGGGTGCACAAGTAGAGGAGTGAACATGGAGTCGTCGATGTGAAGGAGAAAGGAGCAGGAGAACACGCTGGAAGGAGGTATTGAAGGACCGTGTAGGTTGTTGGATCTTGTAGAGATTGACGGCCTGTGCATTGAGGAAGCTTATCAAGGGGGATGTGAAGGCGAGATGTGCCCACCGTCTGATCCCCACCTGATTAACAATGCAGAAATCTTGGAGCACGGCCCGCGGGTGAAGGAACAAGTGTAGAAGGTGAGGGGCCCGTGCAGTTTGGAGGATGGAAGAGCCAGCAGGGAGGTTGACGTGGAACAAGGCCCTAACAAGTCTTGAGGAGATGCCCAAGGTTCCGCAGCCATAAAATAAACTCGGCAGGTGGGGATTTAATGGAGTTATTGAGTTCTGAAGAGACTGCAGATTAGTGTTGTGTTGCTTGTGTGAGTGATATGTGCACTGTGTGTGAGATTGGCAGTCAAGGTCCAAGCTGGATTGAATTTCGTCCTGCACCTTGGCCAGATCTGTCATCCGAAAACCCTACTGATTAATGAATTTTATTTCAACCACCTGTCACACAGCTTTTGACGCAATTGAAGGGGGTGAACAAGACCAGCAAACAGCGTTACACCTTTTCTTTTCTTTTTTCTATTTTCTTTGGATTGGCAATGATAAAAAAGGTCAAATCAACATTTTTCAGCCCTTCAGGAAAAAACATAGAAATTCAAGTATTTTTCATGGTCGTAGTTTAAACGTTTTATGTTTTGGTCCTTTTTCGGTGATATTATTTGGGGATATTTGTCCGAAATCTGGTGAAAAATTGTTAGAACTGCATATTTGAGTGATTATTTCTGTATAATCCGGGTATCCCAGGGGTTTTTCAGCATGCTGAATCCATTTCTACATTCAAAAAATAAATTTTAAACAACAGAAAATAATGATTTCGTGCAGATTTATGTCCCCGGATTCCGGTGAAAAAAACCAAAACATAGAACAATCAGACAATGTTGAACTCAAACAAGATATAGTTTTCTAATCTATAAACACAACTAATTCCAAAAATAAAAACAATAGTCTCTTGTCATAGCTGAGACTCCCAATCACAAGTCCAAGAGAACCAACAAGCATGACATACAAGCCACCAAACATGGAGGAAGGGTTAATGATTGTACAATGAGAAGAATATAAAATAGGAGAACTTCTCTTGTCAATGTCAATGCCATTCAGCTTTGATTAGTTTTCACTGGGCATGTAGACTAGGCATTTGGTTATTGACTGTTTTATCATTTATGAAAATGCTGAATATTTCACCATTAAGAAAACGGAATTCCCAAAAATTGATTTATTGGCATTATAGTAATTGATGAGGTCGCCAAACTCCTTATTACTATTGAGTTACACTCAAAATTTTGGTGATCTGTCTGTAGTTGTAGCTTAAATCTAACTTTAGTAAAAAACGTTCAAAACCCTTTCTCCATATGGGATGTTAATAGAGGAATCATTCATTTTGTAAATCCTACGTTTGTTTTAGCAATCTTGTTCATTATGGCATGAAATATTTGACAAAGAGTTTAAACTGTGATCTTGATGCACGAATTGTGTCAGCCTGGGTATTGGCATTCAAATCATGGAATAAACCATTTGTGGGCAATCTAGCCAATTTGGTAACTGCCCAACTTGACCCAAGTCACTATTCACAGACTTTGCCCTCTGTTTTGATCTATCATTTTCAACAGGCAGATCTCCAATCCCAAAGCAGAAATACTGATTCATTGCACCTTGTAGTGACCTTCGGTCAGAACCAACTGAAACATCGTCATCATCTTCTGAATCATCTTTTACAGAGGTCTTGCATGAGATTGGCTTGGACCCATTTTTTTTAATGAAGCACTTGAATCTTGCACTTAGTGACGGTGAGGATGCTCCTGGAGATTGTGAAAATGACCTTGATGGTGAACAGGATGATGAAATTACAGGTGAAACTGCACCATCAAAATCACTTCCACAAAGATTTGAAAGCCCGTGGTTTGTCGATGGACTTGGTGGGATTTTCCTTCTGAATGAATCACTATGATTGCCACATAATGAAGTTTTTGAGAACCTTTGCCTCAGTGGCAATGGCTTCTCAGAAGTTCTCCATTCATGAAGCCACTCCTTAGTGTGCATTATTTGGAGACTTGTTTCCTCTTTTGTGATTGCCTTAGACTTGTTTCCTGTGTTCTGTTTGTTCTTCTGAATTCTATGTTCTTCTTGCTTTTGGGTAGTCTTTATTCCATTAGACCATCCAAGAAGAGTTGCGAGGTTCTCTCTTGCTTGGTTAGCTGCAGAAGGCTTCTTTTGATTCCCTAGATAGTGCTTTCTACTGTCATTGCCATCAAACAATGCATGGGTACTGAGCCTTCTGGATGATACTTCCAGAAGTCTCTCAACTTTTGCCTTGTCAGACACGTCTTCAATATGGGTGCATACATTGATATCTGTATCTACAGATCTGAATGATGTGCCTGGGCTGTTATCTGAACAGTGAATCTTTCTATAAGAAACATTGGCATTCCTTAAAGAAGCGGCCCAGGACTGCACCTCTTTTCCACCTGCTAAAGCCAGCTTCTTAAGCAATGGCTCTGATGTTATACCAGATAGTAGGTTCAGTTCTAGCACATCGACAGCAGACATTTCATTTTTGTCACGAGTATTGATATCTAACCCAGGCACTGACAAGAGCAGTTCCAAGAGCTTTTCATGAATCACCTTTCCAAGGACAGCCATATGCATTGCAGTTCTTCCTTCCTTGTTCTGGCAATTAACAATGATTGGCAAATATATAGTTTTATCTGAGACTAAATGTCTCACAAGATCTAGTTGCTTATCGAGTCTCCTAGAACCAGAAGCTATAAATCCAGCTACAGTCATGTGTAAGAGAGTGTTTCCATCATTATTTGTTGCAAGAAGTAGCTGTGGAAAAGATAATAAAAGTTTCTTAACAATGACGAAGTGACCACTGTAAGCTGCCACATGTAGCGCTGTGTTTCCTTGATAATCCGTGGACTCTATAATTTCTGGAGACGCTAGAAGTAGCTCCTCCACCACCTGCACTACAAAAACAGGCATGTATCATGAACTGGAGTATAAAACCAAAAGAGTATTGTGAATAGATTGAAAAATTGTAAGCAGCTAGTGAAGATCTCCCAGGCCAGGGTCGAGCTTTGCCAGTTCAAAAGAAAAATCATAATATTTCTTATACTTCATCTTGGCAGTCCATGGAAGATGTACATGTTTGCAGTATTTGTTGACTCTTTCCTACAGTATTTCAAAGAGAAGGAATTCACAATTTCACATAAGTCTTCAAGTATCTCATTTAAGAGTATTTCGTACTGTATTTCATTTAGCTCCAAATTCAGCTACAGCTATTTTGAATTGCATGTTGGCATGTTTACAGGAAGAGTGTGCTTGTCATTGATGGCAAGAACAACAACGAACCAAACCTCGAGAGAGCAGAAGACGAGAAAGCTCAGAAGAGATAGCGGTTTCCAGAAGTGCAGACGAGGTCCAAGAGACGGACTCGTAGGAGGAGCAAAGGTCGAGACCCGTGAACACTTAGAAAACCTTCTAAGTTGGAGAGATCAGAAGCTCAGGAGGAAGAGTGACAGTGGCCGTTGGATCACCGATCCAGAGGACCAACAACCGTTGGATTGAATTAATGGAAGGATAGGATAAGCGGGGCAAAACGATTGAGAATTCGATCATCCGAATTTCCGTCAACCGTTGGATTACTTTAAGTGGAAGGATAGGATAAGCAGGGCCAAACGGTTGAGAATCCGATTATCCGAATACCCGTCAGCCGTCGGATCACCTTAAGTGGAAGGACAGGATAAGCAAGGGCTGAGATCTGAGATCTCGATCACCCGAATTTCCGTCAACCGTTGAATCGAATTAAAAGGAACGATAGGATAAGAAAAGATAGAGAGCTGTTGGATTTAATCCAAAGCAAAGATGCATTGCAAACAGATCGAGCCGTTGATCTAAGATCTTGATCCAACGAATGTCATTTGTTTCGGGTCTAAAGTTATGAGGAGTTTATGCTCCGGAGAAATCACTTCAAGAATTTCCAGTTGAGATTTGAAATACCCGAAGCCCGGAGACTCGGAGAGCCGAAATATATTTTCGATTGTCGGATCATCCGAAGTAGATCTCAGCCGTTAGATCATTCGAAGAAGATCTCAAGCGTCAGATCGTTCGAAGTGAATCTGGGCCGTCTGATCTAGAGCGTCAGTTTGAGATTTGAAATCCCCGAAATCCGGAGACCCGGAGAGTCGAAATAAATCCTCGACCGTTGGATCATCCGAAGTAAATCTCAATCGTCAGATCATTCGAAGTAGATCTCAGGCGTCAGATCGTCCAAAGTGAATCTAGGTCATCTGATCCAGAAAAGACGTGGCTCAAATCTGGCGTAAAGACCCAAAGTAAGCCTCAACCGTCCGATTCAAGGACATGTGGCAGACCACGTCAGCGAATGACACATGGCAACCACTCGACCGATGCCAGGTCAACAGGTGACATGTGTAATGTTACATCACTCTGGGAGATTTACTTCGGGAGTTTCACCACCAACAAATGACAAAAGCTCCGAAGTCTCGAAGGCCGAAGTCACGAAGGGCCGAAGTGTCGAAGTCGCGAAGCTCTGAAGTTTCGAAGGCCAAAGTCGTGAAGGGCCGAAGTGTCGAAGTCACGAAGAGCTGAAGTCGTGAGGGACAGAGTCCCAAACTCCCGAAGGCCGAAGTCCCGAAGTGAACGAGGACCGTTGATTTGAGGAGGACACGTGACAGGAATCTGTGGACTCCGGCTAAAAGCGTTCTGGGAGAGCATGAAGGTTGAGAATTGAAATCGCCGAAGCCTAGAGTAGCGAAGTAGATCTCGACCGTTGATCAAGAAAGGAGACACAGGACCGTTGATCTAGTTGAGAGGTAAAATCCCTAAAGTAGAGGCAGAGTTGTCAATTGAGAAGGACAGGTGTCTGCAGATCATCGACTCCGGAAGATTGACGTATGGAAGAAACGAGATTTTGAGAATTGAAAGTCCCGAAGGCCGGACTCGTGGAGGAGATCCTGATCGAAGATTCAGGGAGACAAGTGTCTGCAGATCATTGACTCCGGAAGATTGACGTACGGAAGAAACGAGAGTTTGAGAATTGAAAGTCCCGAAGGCTGGACTCGCAGAGGAGATCCTGATCGTAGATTCAGGGAGACAGGTGTCAATAGATCTTCCACTCTGGAAGATTGTCATATGGGAAAAGAGAGGTTTGAGAGTTGAAACTCCCGAAGCCCGAATCACGAAATAAATCACAGTCGTTGATTTGGGAAGGTTAGATCTGATCCACAGAACTTGAAGGGACAGATCTGGACTGTCAGTTCAGGAGCACCGTCAAGATCGTGAGATCGACGATCCCGTCGCATTGCTGGGATTGAAGATGTGTGAAATTTAAAAGGTTGAAGGCGGGCCGCAATTGAAACTACGGTTTTGGAGAAAGAACACGTGGAGGCTCGAGGTAAATTGCGGCGCAAAAAGTAGTTTGATTCAATGGATGCGCTTGCAATCGCGTGGTCACGTGAGATCATCGCCCAAGGTCATATCGAAAGAAGGAGCTAACACTCACTAGACTGAGATCGCGAAGTGCTTGGAAGTCAGGCGTATGGTCACCGCCGATGGTCACGTGAAGGAAGGGGCTTAGAAGCCAAAGAAGCCAAAAATGATTGGCTATAACTGACAGAGAAGACGAAGAGTTGCGACTGCTAGAGAAGCCAAAGAATCTTAGGATAACGCCCACTGGTGATGAACAGATTCTGAATAACCGCCAGAGAAGATGAAGAGTTCGAATGATGATCAGGCAGAGGACTCGGCGTGTGAAAGAGATGCAGCGCAGAGAAGAGAGTGTGCTTTTTCTGAGTGTGATGCATGTGTGTAGGTTGTGATGCAGAGGAGTACCTGAAGTGAAGATCATAGGTGTAGTGTATAGCATGCAGAGGCAACACAGAGTATAAAAGGAAAAAAGAGAAGCTGAACAAAGGTGTATCGTGCGCAGGAGGAAAAAGAGCAGAGCATAGAAGTAGAAAGATGCAGAAGCGGAACAGAGGATAGAAGCTGAAGAAGGCAGAGGAGACTTGGAGCTGTAACAGACCATATCAGAGACAGAGCAAGCAAGTAAAAGTTTTGCAAGATTCAATCAGGGTGGTAGGGTGGTGCTAGGGAGGATTGTAGTCCTCTAAATTCTAGTTGGTGCTAGAAGATATTCTGGGAGTTGGTGCTAGAGAAATCTGAGAGTTGGTGCTCTTTGCAAGTTGTAGCTTGCTATCAGAGGCTGTAGCCTCATATTTGAGTTGGAGCTCAAAGACTGTGATGTACATGAAAGTTGGAGCTTGATTGACATCCTAAGAAGAAGAGGTTTTCACCCTTTATGGGTTTCTTCAGGAAATCGGTGTCTTTGTGTATTCTGTGTGACTGATCATTGTATATCTATGCATGTTAAGTTATCAACAACACATTAAATAATAATCTAGAAAGAATAAAAAAAAAACAAAAAACGTTTCAAGCTTATATACATAACTGATTCACCTCCCCTCTCAGTTATATTTCCAACACTGCAAAATACCTAATTGATTTGTTGAAACTTGACAGTAATCTTTACATTTACAAGCATTTGGACTTAATTAGAATCATTTTTAGATATCAGTTTTAAAGTAGCATGTCTGCTCAATGGTATCCATTAAGAGAAGCCATCGAGATAAGTACTATATGAGGAAAAAAAAATATCAAGACAGATAACATTGATCTTAGAGACGTTTTGCATCCAACTACTACATGGAAAACTAACTCTTGGTTGGAACCTAGCATATATAAAGTATCATGCTTCATCTCACCTCTGAAAAGGTCGAAGAACCAGAATACTTCCAGCAGACAATAAACAGACACTGTGTGGGGCAAACAAAAGGAAGCATAAAGTGAAAGCCTAGGTCCCAAGTAGCAAATGCTTTGGGGATAAAAACTAGCAACAACTTTATTTCAGAACTTGGGATTCCATGATGACATTTTAAATAGTCGATTTCTCTTTAATTGTATTAGTGTTGGGTTCCGAATAATCCCACATAGATAACAATTGTGAGATAGAGGTGGTTTATGAGCCTTTATCCAAACCAAAAGCTTTGCTAATCCAGAAGCCGGCTTTGGTGTTCAAGTTCATGGATTGATGTGATAGCATGCTCCATCCTTCTAGTAATAACATTGCAGGGAAGAAATTGAACAAGTTTTCAACACTAAGTTGGCGACTACAAACTCTATTTAGTCAAGTGGAAGGGCTTATCTGAATCTGATAGGCGACTACACATACAGACTCTATTTAGTCAAGTGGAAGGGTTTATCTGATTCAGATAACACTTGGGACATTTGAGAAAGAATTAATGAAGTATAGTAGGAATAGCCAGACTGACATTGTGAGTCTAAACTGGAGACTCAGAGGACATCCAACACAGAACTAAGCAACACCTTATGTGTATACACTTTGGCTACTATGAAGAAGGAAGATTCAGCCTTTAAAACAGGCCTGCAAAAGATAAATTAAGGGAGAGCAATAGATGGCAAATCCGAAGACTGAAGGAATGTGTGAACTTTCAGATTCAACAGCTCTACCCATTCACGCATCAGACTCACAAATTTGTTGAAAGCTATACAAAGTGTTTGGATTGCGTGTTTGTAATATGCAATGGCCACTACCTGACATATGTTTGATGGCCTATATTCTTACTTATATATTTAGTTTCTGTCAGCCAACCATGCATATTAGCTCAATAGGTTTGAGTATTTTCCCTCTATTGAGGATAGCATTGTATTCTCTCTGACAATTTTTCTAGTAGTTTTACAGAAGATTACTGGAAGTGATTCCCTATTCTGTGACAAATTGCACAAGCACAGTGAGTACAACCTAATATAGCCAAATACAAAAAAAGTTGTGGATTGTTCAGAAAATAGATAAAATATTTTGAATTGTGCACAAGATTCAGAAAGGGAAGCACACTGCTTCCAAGTGATGGGTTGTACACTGCCTGCCCTAAAGGTAGGCACTTTAGGTGGCTGCCTGCCCTATTATGTGGTCACTTTTTCACCTAAATACAAGGTACAATGCCTCTGAGCTAAAACACAATGAATATAAAAGATGTGATTGTCCAATAATGCTCTACATTGCAAGAAAAGTCTCTGGTTATAGTAATAAATTGACAAAATTTTAATCCAGACCAAGGCCTGCTAATATGGACCACTTATAAAATATTATTACAAAGCCATAAGGAGTCCAGTCCAGGTGAAGGAGATGTGTAACACTGACTTCAGTTGAGTTTGGCCAAATATTATAATAATAATAAATTATAACAGAAAAATTATTTTAAAAATATCATCAATTAAAAACAGCATACATGTCTGTATGTATACACTATTACACACATGCCAGCCTATATTCATCTTAGTACCGAGTTTGTCAAGTGCTGAAAAGGATCAAATCCCTTGTGGTACAAAAACCCATCAAATCACTTGTGGTACAAAAATCCTTTCTTAATTTTAAAAAGTTTACACCTTTAAGGATTTGATCCATCTTTACACTTGATAAATCCATGGTTAAGATGAATGTAGGCTGGTCTAGACTGGTTTATGTGACTAAATTAACCCCTAAGAACCCATAGAACCTAATGAGGTGATCATCTATTCATTCTCTATGTTGTGCCAGGAGCATAACATTCCCCTTAACTTCATTGCCATCTCTCCTTGATAGATTAGTATTTCTACAGTTTGAAACCCGTTGAGTCACACAGCTGAAGCAAGCCAAGTCAAAATCAACCACGTGAAAAACAAGAAAATATGCAGCAAAATAACAGTGGCAAAAAGATATGGAAGGTCATAGAAAATAGAACTGTCCTTCAGTCGTATTGATATTTCATGCTCTATGCCCAAAACTCCTGTAAAATTACCTATAGTTTCCAAACTGTGGCTACTCTTGACAATAGTCCTGATCTTTCATATAAGGCACAGGTAGAACTGCTTGTAGGCAAATTCACAGATTGAGAAATCCATTTCATTGATATAATAAAATACTATCCGAGGCTAGATTAAATGTTAAACTTAATATCCTGAGAGCTCACCTCAAGTTGACCTTTGCTCGCAGCAGAATGCAATGCAGTTGAGCCTTGACTATCCCTGTACGAGGCAACATTGAGACAATGTTTCAAAAGCTCTCTCAAGATCTCCACACTCCCTCCCCTAGCAGCAGCATGAACAGCCTTGCTCATCATTTCAAATGAAAGGGAAGGGTCATACATTGCTGCATCCTCCTCCTGATTGCATCCGAGACACTTGATGTCATGGGCAAGCCCAAGGATTTCATTGAATATTTCAGCATTTTTACTTCTGGCAGCCGCATACAACATGTCGGAAACTCCATACTCTCCTTCTCCAAATACCAACAATGGCTCCTTCTTCAACAGATACCGGACCAACTCAACATCCCCAGCAGCAGCAGCAGTGTAGAGCAACCACCCACCATATCCTGCATCAATGAGGATGTTCCCCTCACTTGTTTCAAACTCACCCATAAGTTCCCTGGCCACAAGGCCTCGGCCTTTCGCTGCATCAATGAAGGTGGCCTCATCCTCCCACACAGCTTCAAGCCTTCTGATTCTTCTCAGTGATGTGAGCTTGATAAGAAGATTTCCATCTAAACTAAGCAATTCTCTGACAACTTCAAAGTATCCATTGGCTGCTGCCCAATCCACAGGTGTTGCAAACCACCAGCGTCGTGCAGAGGTCTCCCATCTCATAGGATATTGAGAACCCATCAGCATTTGATTCCAATGTCACTTACCATTCATACAATTTTCACCAAAAGATCCACATTAGTTTCTTTAATTTCTAGAAATGGAGGTTGCTGTAATTGGACAATGGAGGACCTAGATCCCATTGTGATTGCTTATCATGGCAATTATGGAGTACACAATCTAGTCCTGCAATTTTTCTTTCAAAAAGCTGATATAGCATGCAGATACAGACAGAGGTGGGTTAAACCTATCATCCTATATTTTAACACGTATAGGTTGGGTCAAAGGTGGTGGGTGCTGTTACTTTACTCTTTATAAACTAATGAGCAACAAACTTTAAAGCAATGAAGAAGGGGCAGATACAAAACCAGCAGTGTCAAAAAAGTGGTTGATGCAAAGAGATGGGATTGTCAACTAGAAGAATTGTAGATGATTTGACAGAGATAGTCATGGAAGTTTAGCAGTTGATGGGTTGGTATTGGGAAGATGATGGCTAGTGGGTGGTGGGGCAGACTGAACACCCAACTAGCCGAAGCCCACTCCAGTATCTTCACAAGCAGATGAATGATTGATGTTGTGGCATTAATTAATAGCAAGATTCAACCTGGCTTGCGGAAGTTGTTATTCATTTGCTTACTAATTTGCTACCAACAATCCCGAGTTATCTGCGCACTATGGAAATCTCCTCTTCCGAAGGAAAGGATCCAACTCAAACAGCCGTCCATTATGAATGAGCGTGCAAGTTGATGGCATGAGATCCCGTGATGGACTGAAAAGAGAAGATAGCAAAGGCGAAATCACATGGCGGGCATTCAGATAGGCAAACACCTTTTCAGAAAGAATATGGTCTCATCACACAGCCAAATAATGCGAAAATCTAGGCTCCATTCTCTCCCCTTTGTCCGGGGCTTTAGGATATGTTTGTGGGCGCAGAATGGGGATATCCAATCCGAATATGAACAGTATGTGGTTACATTGAAAAATATAAAGAATGGATTCTGGCTCCACACCATCCTGCAGAATGGGGATATCCAATCCGAATATGAACATTATGTGGTTCCATTGAAAAATATAAAGAATGGATTCTGGCTCCACACCATCCTGCAGAATGGGGATATCCGATACAAATATGAACAGTATGTAGTTCCATTGAAAAAAATATAAAGAATGGATTCTGGCTCCACACCACCCTGTTGGATTTCTAAGATATTGAACGTAACCTGCTCATGCTACTTTGAGTTAACGCAGCAATAAAATGAATTTTGGGATTCTGTCATTGATGTCGATATACTATAACAAAATAGAAGGTCTAAATATCAGTAAAATATTTGTACAAAATTCCATATTATTTTAATTATATATAAAAGGAGAATTTCATTAAACATGGTATTTTTTTGGTTAAGAATTAACAGGAATCTATTTTTTTGGTTAAGAATTAACAGGAATCAGGTTATGTAAATTTGGATAAAATCTCTATTTTCTATTTTCTATTGTTTAAATTGTCTTTCTGAATGCATAAACAGATTCAGCGTGCTGAAAAACTCCAAAAATACTTGGAAATAGAAAAAATTACCAAAAACAGTAAAAAGGTAGAAAGTTTATACTTCTACCATTAAATGTAAGTGCACATAGTAACAGAGAATCTACCTTCTAAAATGGAAAAGATGCTGAGTTGTTAATAATAATAATAATAAAATAATCTCCTCAATTGAAAAATAAGATCTCAACTTAAAATAGATCTATGCTAATTAAGTGAATTCCTATAAATAAGATGTATAACATAATAGATTTGTATTTGAATTTATTTTTAACTAATAAATTAAAACAAAAAACCTTAAAAAATAATAATAATAATAATAATAAAGATATATAATAACATATTAAATCAATATATATCCATTTTAATTCCAAATTTTTAATATTGATAAGTTTGTGTCTTCTTCTTTTTTTAAATAAAAAGATTTTACTACCTTAAAAAGTCGTCATAGCGATACATGTAAATATGTAGTTCAAAACTTGTCACCTGTTCTGCCATATGCATGGAAACTAGAACAGGTGGTCTGCAAAACTTATAGACAAGCCAGTATACCAGAACCAAAGTCAAACTTATAAACAAGCCAGTATACCAGAACCAGAGTCACAAAATTTAACTGTAAATGTATCCTATCTAGACCCGAAAACATGACAGTAAGAAAGCTAAACATTTGGCGAACCCGGGTGACCATCTTGGCGGAAAGTGAATGTGAATGGCAGGCAACAAGTCGAGCAGTGGCTCTGGGCGGGCTCGTTTGACAAGGAGTCGAACAACAGGTCTAGATGACGACTGAGGGCACTCTGGCATTGAAGTTGGTCCACCATTTCCCTGCGCATCTCGAAAATCAACTGTAAATGATCCTTCAAAAATCTACGTGCACTGAGCATATCTGGCTTGGAGCTCGGATTGTGGGCTGCTAAGGCTGTATGAATTGGTGCTTCCTTGAACAATTCCAAATGAGTCTCCTCCTCAACCAGGAAGTAATCCAAGTCTATTTCGGTGGCATCATTGAGCGACACATTAACATTTGGGGTTGTCCCTTTGTTTGAGTCTTCCAGCCACTGTGGAGGAATTTCTTCCTCTATTATACAACCACACATAGCTGTCTCGGGATGGATAGGGGGGATGACATTGCCAATTGGTTCAGTCGGCCCAATGGTATCCTCCATCCAACTTGGAGGAATTTCCTCCTCTATTGGACAACCACCAAAAGTTATCACAGGGTCGGAAGTTTGAGGTATTGGCTCTAGATTGTCGAGGGGACGCTGAGCATCATCATGCCAATTTTGGTCAGAGTGGGGAGGGTCGATATGACTGGTAAGCGGGTTGGGAGACAAAGAGGGGATCGAGGGCGGGCCTAAACGCCGGTGCTGGGATATAACGTTGTACTAGGACAACCCACGTTTGGGCTTCCCCCTTTTGCATGGCATGGTGTAAACACAACAGAGAGAAATGGTGAGAAACATGCTATGCACAAGCACCAAAGGGGAAGTGAAATCAACAGAAGCGGGTGCTCGACTCCAGTAGAAAGAGAGTTCAGGTGGGAGATGAAAAGCCAAGTGAAAATACATAATCAAATAGCCACGATGAATGCTTACCTCTATGAAAACCATTGAGATGACAGGGAGAGGAGCCATGAAAACCGAGTTGATGTCGCCCAACTGTCTCGTACCTGCTTTGGTGAGCCATAACTGGTGCTGAATGTGCGCCATCAATCTTCCCTTGCTGTCTCGACACACTATCTCCCTCGCATATTGAATGCTAAGAATAGTGAAAGGATTGAGGGAGAAACTGGCCGCAAGGGGCCTTAACTGCGCTTTTTACATGTGTACCAAGTAGCACAGGATTGACAGGTGTCACCCCATCCAAAAAGATAAGTTTGTGTCTTTAATTTTTTTTTTTTATACTTAATAGATTTTGGGTCAAGATAAATCTATGTTGATTATAATTTCTTATTTGAAAAAACCCATTAAAATCACATAATAGATTGATTAATTATATGAAGATTTTTTGGGTTATATAATGTCATTAAGAGATAATGGTGCGTCCTTCTCTTTTTGTGTTGAAAAATAATCAAATCAATTTATGTGACATTGTGTAGCATATGGAACTATACGTCTCAAGTGATGAAAACTAGGCAACAATTATAACAACTCTACTCAAGTAGTATACCTCTCAAGTGATGAAAACTAGGCAACAATTACAACAACTCCACTCAAGTAGTACGTGTAAGAATAGGTTGGGCTAAACTCACAACCACCCTTACCAAATGGTGTATGCTAAGTAGCATCACTACCACTTCTTTTAGGTGATATAGGGCTTAGTATCCTTGTAGCCATCTTTAGTTGATAATATGCATTGGTTACATAATACTTACTCTTGTATGAAGTGAACTCCATGTATTTGTAAAAGATTACAATGGAAAATAAATAATCAAATATGTTTTATTTTTATTTTTCATCTACGAAACATTAATAATATATAAAGAGTAACTTTATTCATTTTATATTTAGTATGTGTAATTATTGTTTAATTTTTATGTAATTTAATTATTATATTCTTTATTCATTTTATATTAAGCATGTGTAATTATTGTTTAATTTTTATGTAATTTAATTATTAAAATATAATAAAAATATATATATAATTAAGTAACATTTTTTTTAATAAAATATGTAATGTGAATAGGTGTGATAAAACATTTAATATTGTATAATTTTTTATTTTTATTTTATTATATTTTATAATACAAATTTATTTTTAATTATATTAAATAATTATTTATAAAAAAATAAAAAACTTAAAAACACATTAATTATACATTATAATTTAAAAAATATATTAATAATAATAAACTCTAAATATAATATTATTTTTAATCACATACATAATTCAAAAGAAAATTCTTAATATTATATACATTATTTAATAATTTAAAAAATATAATAATAATAATAATAATAATAATCATGCAATTTTTTTCTTTCTTTATGCAAGTACTTAAATCTTAAGTAAGGGGAGGCAGGTGGGGTTCTCTTCGATCTCGAAGGAAAAAGAATCCTAAAATATTATTGAAATCTCGGGATGGACACCAATAACAAAGCAGAGGCCTACGCCTTACTAAAGGGCCTTCAACTAGCAAAGACCCATCAAATCCACAATCTGAATGTTCTAGGTGACTCCAAGACTATATTAAGGATCATGGTTCAGGGGACAGATCCGAAAAACTTAAGTTTAAAATGAATAATCGACCGAATATGAGTTGACTCTCAGCCCATTAAGCTAACACTTTACCACATTTTGAGAGAGCACAACAAGGTAGCATATAATTTGGTGAATGAAGCCATTGGGAAACTGCCTGGAACTCTAGGCGTGGAAGGTGTTGAAGCACTAGCCCCCTTAACCTAATGCGCCACATGACAAGGAGCCAGTGTGCAAAGGTTGGGGATGGGGCTAGTTGGGGCTCCAACGCATGTATGGATAGGTGGACTCGACACGCGGAAAGGGTCGGGGGTGGGGCCTCTCGAGGCTCCAACGATCGCAAGGACAAATGGACTAGACACGCGGAAAAGGTTGGGGGTGGGGCCTTTCGGAGCTCCAACGCACGCAAGGCCAGGTGGATTGGACGCGTGGGCAACAGAGAAGTAGAGGGTATGTGGTTTAGGCACGCGGAGTAGGCCAATGACAGAGGTAGAAGGTGGAGAGGGTGGATGGAAAGTCACATCGACCACTACGTAACGACGACTAACAGTTCAAGTGCGAGCTTCATCATGGTTTGGGATGTTCAGTAGTTTCGCCCTTCAATGCTCGTGGGAACTCATGAATTCAAGGCTACGCAACAGATGGACAAGGCCTGCGACAACCCAGTCACACAGATTAAGTGTCAAGGTGACACCAGGCTCATATCCAAGCTTGGAAGCATGGAGGCCGAAGGTACACCGCATAGGGCAGACTCAACGACCTTTCTAGATGGCATGAATCCAACATTAAACGAAACATGGGGGAATACTGGCACGTACTCATCTCTGCAGGGGAAAAGACGTTTAGTGGTCTTGGTAAGTCTCTCTGGCCACCCCTTAATGCTAGTTATCCAGTTTTTCTCCCCACAACATTTCCATATTTTTCATCGCCTCACCTTGAATTCCTCGCTTTGCTCTTTGCCTAGCATACGCCACACCTAGACTGTAATTCAGTCATCTCAACTGTTCTTGTCCTTCTCCTCTCAATGCTTTGGGACTCCTCCTCGTCTGGTCCCGACTCTTCCCAGTCACCGCGCTTTGTTTCGCTGAGAGCCTATCAGTGGCTTCTGTGGACTCTAGAATCTCTAGACCCGCCTTTGCACCTTCCCTTTCACAACTTTCTCATTTTTCCCTTCCTGTGGCTTCTGTGGACTCTAGTTTTTCTGGAACCGCCCACTATCTCTTCTATCCAAATTTCTACCCATTCGCCGCAGCCCAACAACTTCCCCAATAGTTTGGACGCCTCTTGGAGACTTCAAAGAAACCCAACGCTTGAAGTTATGCAGGGTGGTAAAGACCTCTTCGTGGAATCTAGACAATTGGATGAAAATTTGATTGAGGAAGAATGCATAGGTTGTCGAAGGACGAGAATTCAGCTGGGAGCTCTTAGCTCCACCCTGACATTTGAACTCGAAACTCTGTCCCAGCACAGGCACCTAATAGAAAAACTACAAGATGAGAGCTATGCTCAAAGGAGGCAGATTGAGGAACAACATAGCAACATGGAGACAATGCAACGTCATCTGGACCAACCAGAAGGAGTGCAACATCATCCAAGCAAGCCGAAAAGCCAATAGGGAGCATCCAAAAATCAAAATTCAGTCTCAGTGAATCAAATTCCGTACCTCAACGAGCCCCATCCAGAAGCAATTCTGGAGCAACAACATATCAAAATGGAATTGGGTAGTTGAGCCCTCTAGATTTTTTGCTGTCATGTTTTGTTTTTCGATATGTATCAACGATATCTTTTATCGAATGTACTCGGTGAAATACAATCACAACAGTTTAGCTAGGGAAGGAGGACGCACCATGAAAATAATTTTTGTTTCAAATCCTCCAGATGTCAAAGTATCTACTTCTCGAAGGCCTATAATGGCCCCTCTTTTGTAAATCAGTGGATCTATCCACACTTTTAATATATTTTTCGCAGTTTCTGTTAAAAAAAAAGTACTTAAATCTTAAGTATGTATATGTGGTACGAATATTTCTTATTCTATAAAATGTTTTATTGTTTATAGATAATTTTAGTCAATATATGCAAGAAATATTATTTAATATGAGATTCTATAATGAAATAAATATATCTTATAATTCATAAAAACTATCATTAATTGAAGATTTTCACTAATAAGGGGTATTTGTTTTGTTGAATTTGCTTAGAATTAGATTCGTAGTGTGTGGTAGTTCAATGATAATCTAGGTTTACATAGAATTATATTTGTAGTGTGTGGTAGTTCAATGATAATCTTGGTTTACATGACTAGTTTTTCTACAATGCAGAGATCTTAAACACAAAACACATATTTTTTTAATCCGATGTAAGAATTTGTATAGTGCCCCAACCATATGAAACAACCTAGTTATGTATGTAAGATGACCTATAAGGGGAAAACATATCTTTGAGTCAATTTGAACCATGGTGGGGGGATAACTATACCCCTACTTTACCAATCAAACAAGCCCTTTATGTCTAAAGTGCTTCTTTCACCTATTAATATCAATAATAATTTACATTTTCCAATCCTAAATTAATGTGGTGAGGAATATTGTTTGAGTTTATTTTTAGATTATCTGCATTGTCCATTTTCGTGTCAACAATTCGAATTTTGAATCACAAATCATCATTAGGGTGCACTCTTCCTAATGAAGAGTTGTAATTCCAGGTTCAAAATGTTGACATAAAAATGAACAATATGGATAATTAGGAAATAAATTCAAACAATAATGTACTATCGGATAGTTTTTACCAAAAACGTCAAAAGAGAGCATATTTGGCTAAAGCACTTCTAGTTTTCCAAGTCGTCCAAGATCAAGTTGTCTATCAAAATTTGCCACATGGGCACATGCAAAATCATAAAACCCATAACTCCATAAATGTTGCATTGTCCATAAAATCGACAAGTTTTGTTATTAAGGCTCAAAAAAATTATTTCACAGACAACCATAAGACATAATTAGGTAGTTATTGATATGAAACCCACTCTGGTAGTGATCCTAAAATGAGGGACTTATAGCCCACTTACTTCACCAATATGAGTAGTCTTTGAGGAATTAAATTTTGATCTTTGTCTCTCTCACTTATGACAAGATCTTTATTCTATGAATGGATACAAGGGTTTTTTTCTCAATTCAGTTCTGAATGCAACTACTCTTCGATATTAGAGGTATGTCATGCTTGTTGAACTTATGCTTATATTGAGAGGCNATCAATATAAGATTCCTTTTACTTTATTTAACCATTCATTACCACATATATAATCAATAATTCATTAGCACATATAAACTCAAATCACAATGCGTATAGTTTAACGTGGAAACCCTTGCCAGAGAAAACCACAAAACTTATCTTTATAAATGTCTGTAGGCACCAACCTACTGTTACAAATTTTGTAGGCACCAACCTATTGGAGACACCAATATCCTTGGTTGAGCACCAACTTAGCAAAATATTGTGTAGGCACCAACCTATTGGAGACACCAAATCCCTCAGCTAAGCACCAACTCAGTAAGACCTGTATAGGCACCAACTTAATATATTCATACATAGAGTACTTTTGACTTCACCTACATGCTTCATACTTCATGTATTTCATAGCATCATCATACTTTTAAATTTCATGCTTCAACACCTCTCTTTGATTCATACCCCAGGCACAGATTCAAACCTTGGTCATATTTAGCCTTCATGTCCTAGCAAACCTCGTAGCATCATTCCGAAAATATAATTCTAGAATGCAGCATCCCAAACTCAAAACAATGCACTTTGCAACATCATAGACCTTAGTCCTTCATAACACACCCTTAAAACTCCAAGAAAATTCCTCTTGCACCTTTAGACCCCCAAAACACTCCCCAACTCCCCTTACACACCTCAGATCTCTTTTGCGCACCTTGGACTTGATATTCTTGCTTGGATTCTCTTCAAATGCACACATGTATCCTGTATTTATAGTGTTTCTATGCTCACTTTTATGGTCGACCTATAAAGACTGGTTGGGCCGACATGACATTTTTGGTTGGGTTGTTTGACAAAAAAATTCATATCTCCTCATTCCTAAGGAGTTAGAGGGAGTGTCATATACCGTTGGAAAGGCATCGGAATAATATTTCCAACCTTATAACTTATGCTCCCATTTGAACTAGGTATTTGGAGTAAAAATTCCTTCAAAGATAGGGTATTCAAATTGAGCATAAAAAATCCAAAAACAATATTTCCAACAACTTCCATATTACAATATTTATCTTGGACATTTGTAATATCCCCTTGTCTTTGACATCAATGAAAAAATATTTCCAACAATCTCCCCCTTAGATATCTTTTTTTGGGGATTAACTGCGTAGAGTAAGTCATCAATCTATGACCCATATCCATGAGTATTAGTCACAATTGACCAATAATTCTCACGATTTCAATAGTCCACTTAGCACTCATCGCATCAGGTGATGCTCACACCCTTTGTCATTGATGGAAACCCTCATTCAATTTTGATATTCCCCCTGTATGCAACTTTCCTCGTGTCTACAATTCTTCCTCTATCTGCAAATCCTCCCCCTTTGACATCAATGGAAAAATTATGCTCCTCTTGAGCTTGTGTTTCCATTTACTGACGATATGAGAGGGATATCACTCCTAGATTCTGTCTAAGATATTCAAATGTGTCTCTGGGAAGGGGTTTGGTAAAAATATCTACAACCTATTCTTTGGTGGTAATGTATTCCAATTTGACACTTTGCTCTCCTACCTATTATCTTAGGAAGTGGCACTTGATTGGAATATGCTTCATCTTTGAGTGCATAATAAAGTTCATTGAAATGTTTATTGCACATGCATTGTCACATAAGATTGAGATCGGTTGATCATATTCTATCTTTATATCCTTCAGTGTCTGCTTCATCTGGAGAACTTGTGTGCAACATGTTGTTGCTACAATATATTCGGCTTATGTTGTGGATAGAGAGATTGAAGTTTTCTTCTTGCTCAACCATGATACTAGATAGTTTCCTAGAAAAAATGCTCCTCACTAGTACTTTTCTTGTCATCAATACTTCATACCAAATATTCATATGTATATGTTGTTAGAGTGAAGTCCTTCTTGAATACCACAAGTCAAAGTCCAATGTGCCCTTCATATATCTGAATATTTTTTTTTACTTCTTGCACGTGTGTCTCCTTTGGTGTAGATTGAAATCTTGCAACCAATCCTATTGTTTGCATGATGTCTAGCCTTGATGTTGTCACATATACTAGACTGCCAATCATTGACCTATACCGTGTTTGATTTGCTTATGGAGATTCATCATCTTTGCTTAACTTGCATCCTATAATCATGGGTGTAATGACAGGTGCACAATCTTCCATTCCAAATTTCTTCAACAATTCCTTGATATATTTATTTGGTTTGAGAAATGAATATGCCTTTTTTGGATTGAGAAATATTGAAACTTTGAAAGAATGACAATTCTCCCAGAACGAACATCTCAAATTATTTTTGCATTTCTTCTATAAACTTTTGGCTCATTTTATCAACATTAATTCCAAAAATGATATCATCCACATAAACCACAATGATTAACAGATCTTCATTGTTTGTTTTGATGTAAATATTGCTGTATGGAACTCCTCTTCTAGTTTGAACTCCCACATCTATATCATGAATAATATGACTTTCTAGATGTTTCTTTTGGACAATTATGGATGGTTTATTTGGATATTGACATTCTATTTCTTCTTTTTCTTTCTTTTATTCTTCCTTTTCTTGTTATTTGTAGATTGTTTCCTCTGGATCTTCATTTGTTTGTGACTTTTCCTCTTGATTTATTGCTTCATCTACTTTTATATCAATACTATCTACAACCTTGCATAGTCTTTTGTTGTAGCATTTGTAGCCCTTGCTTCCAAATGCATAGCCAAGAAAGATACCTTCACCTGTTATGGAATAAAAATTGCCTAAATTATCTTCATTTATCTTTATATAGCACTTGATCACAAATACTTTGAAGTATTTGACTCTAGCTAGTCTATCTTTCCATAATTCATAAGGTGTCTTGCTGTTCTTCACTCTAATTTGTTCTCGATTCAAAATGTAGACTATTGTGATGATTTCTTCTCTCCAAAAGGTGTTTGGTAGTTTGGTTTCATTGAACATTGTTCTAGCCATTTCTTGTATAATTATGTTCTTCCTTTCTACAACTCCATTTTGTTGTGGAGTCCTTGCTGCTAAAAAAAGTCTCATGATTCCATGATTCTCACATAATTAATCAAATTCACAATATGTAAACTCACCTTCTCTATCTAATATTAAGAACTTGATTTTTAAATCAGTCTCATTTTCAACTACGAATTTTAAAGCTTTAAAATTCTCAAATACTTCATATTTTTCTTTAAGAAATGTAATCCATGTCATTCTTGTTATAATATGAAATATGTGTGCTCGTTTTACCACTGAAAATACCCTTGTCACCCAACCATAGGCTGAAGCCACTCTCCGAGCACCTTAAGCTTGATAGAGAATCATTTCGGAAGAAAACACTAAGCAAGATAGCCAAACAAAGGGTAGCGCACCTTTCCCCAAGGATAGCGCATCAAACAAGAGCTGATTAGATAGTCCAAACCCTAACCAAGAGATAGTCCAAGCCAAAGCATAGTTTTCTAGCTGCAGCAACTGCAACGACAACTCTCCTCCAAACCTGCGCACAAACTGGGCAACTGCAGTGCACACAAGTGTTGCTCTGCAATTATGAGAATGCCTGCCAGAATGAGAATTGGCCTCCTGTATTTATACTAATTCTGGCTAACTGCCAGGGCCGACTTCTCATTCTGGGTATCTGTCTGTTCAGTATATAATATTATTTCTGGTCGACTTCTTGTCTTAGAGGCTAATAACCTAATATAAATTATCTTCTTGAGCCGACAAGTCTTCTAGGGTTATTAGCCAACTCATTAGGGTTTCTTCTTGCTTCCTGGAGTATTCTATCCTTGTCATGTTTACACATGGAGGTAAATACCTCCCGCAGCTACCATAATATCAACACTCCCTCCTAGCTAGGGAGGTATTACAGGTAATGGTCTTTGAGCACAAAACATACCATTCACCCGGTAGCATCAACATAGTTATATAGACTAGATCATGAGCACCATAATCATCATCAACTGCATCATCTCTCGAAACCATACTCTATCTGAGTAATCAGACATGATGCTCACTCCACAGAGTGATACAAGAGCCATTCTTCTAATCTAGTAGAGTAAATGTTCTGAACCATTTTCTGTCTGGAAAATCTCTGTTCATCATTCATCTGGCTGATAATTATTTCCAATAAACTGCTGATAGTCTTCAAAGCAATCAAAACAAAATAGAACACAACTGTGTCTATCTATAGTAGTACATAACTACAATCCAGTGGTGCACTACCGCACCAAGTAACACACAAGTACTTGATCAACAACGTATAGTCACGAATAGTGGAACACATCCACCATAGTAGTATACATCTACTATCATACAGTCTTCATAACAATCATCTGATACCAACCTGCACAGAAACAATGTTATGATATAAACTGAATCATCTAGACCAATATTTCACTCACAAATGTGAGATCTGAAAGAATATCTGCCCTTAGAGTAGAACAATGAGATATCCAGACTATTCTTCTCAAGCAAGGAAGAATAGTTGTCCTGTCTTCTGAACCTGGACTATTCCCCACCCTAGGCCATTCTTCCTACACTAATCAAAGTGCACCCTGGAGAGAATGTATAAACCCTAAGGAATGCCTATCCCTGATTGCTGAGCCTGGACCATTCCCCACCCTAGGCCATTCCTCCTACACTAATCAAAGTGCACCCTGGAGAGAATGTATAAACCCTAAGGAATGACTGTCCATACCATTTCCTCTGTTAACCACAAGAGGAAAAGACTGTCCTGTATCAACCTCCAAAACAAACCATTCCTCATGTTAACCACAATGAGAAATCGATGTCTGGCGAGGCGAGCCAGTCTTCTTGAGTAACCCTCAAGAAGAGAGAATGCCCTAGACCACTCCCCATGTTAACCACAATGGGAAGTCGTTGTCTATGATACATCAACAATCTGGACCATTTCCCATGTTAACCACAATGGGAAATCACTGTCCATCAGAAATCTCAATCCACTTTCCGAACAAGAAAGCATCTGTCCAAGATGGAATATTTTTCAATCTTGAAAATGAATGTCCTCAATAATATTTTCAGTGCTCCCTCCCAAACTGAGAGTCATTTCTTCCTTTTTCAATAAGGAAGTCGTCTCCACGAGCTCCAGCTTGAGTACACAAAATCTTTTATCTAGGATAGAAGCTTTACCAAAATGTCTGTTTATCTGCTCATCCATGGAGATATGTATTGGAGAACCACTTTCTCCTTTCTAGACTTCATCACGGATAATGTAATGCTTGATTTCAAATGTACTTTAGTCTGGAACACTAATTTTTTGTGAAGGCTTCATGTAGCTCTGAATAATAGAGTATATCATTGTTGGAAAACTGGAACATATCCATGTGGCACTTCTTTTGTTATCATGAGATCTGATCTACTGAGTAATCATCTTGATGTTATAGGAAATATTCACCACGCTTCTGCTGTGCACTGGAGGTTCTCCACCAAGTTATCTTCTTCTATTTGCATACAAGGGTTTCTTTCTGGTATGCCTCAAAGTCTTGAGATTTCTTTTCATACACTCTTTATTTAATTTATCTGGAGAACATTCTTTGCATTCATCTGATGTAGAACTTCAACTCATGGATGTTGCAGATGATATAATGACTCATGTAGAGATAATTCTGGTTTACTGGAACAAGTAATCATCATAGTCTTCTCCCTCCATCTGGGAGAACCTCTAGTTTTGGATCTTACAATGCTTTCATTCATAAGTCTTCCATACACTGTTCTTTATCACGACTTTCAGTTCTTCTGCTTGATTGCTTTTATTGAGTTTATATCAGGCTAACAATCTTGTGATTCTTGAAACAATGACTGGTTGTTTTGGCTTCTCTTTCTTTCTTGGAATCTTCATGTGTTTCTTTAGTTCTAGGGTCCATGGAGTTTCTTATAGATTCCATGCCCTAAAGATTTCGTCATAGGATCACAGATGTGGATGGACAACCAGGGATACTTTAAGGCTTCTCTTTGAAGAATACATACTATCTTTCATGGCTGCTTATCAGGGATATATACTTCATCATCTTCAATGGATCATAGGATTAGCTCCCTCCTAATTCTTGCTTCATGTATGAGTGCATATAATTGGCTCCCTCCGTCTAACAGAGTCCACACTTCCATCTGTATCCTTATTGTCTTCTGCAATATATAATTAGCTCTCTTGTCTAACAGAGTCCATGCTTCCGTCTTGTTGTCTTCTACAAAACGTCATAAGTCTTTTTCCAATTTCCTCTCAATTGCTGACTTCTTTCTGTCTTTGCTTCTTCTAAGTCTCTTCATGATTGATTCGGCTTATCTTGCAATAGCTTCCACATGATTTGTATTTAATCCTTTCATGTATATTATCTAATGATATCCATTCTTATCTTGTTGTTCTTCCATATGTATAGTTCTTCTTGGAACACATTATCTTCCAAGAGATAGATATACAAGATATGTACAGAGACGATGCAAACAAGATATGTACAAGAAATAAGAAGAGT
>ML777180.1:1245942-1349900 GCA_009831015.1 Picea engelmannii
CCCAAGACAATGATTCTTGTAGTGACCATACTTTTGACAGTTGAAGCATTGTATTTCTAAAATGTCTTTCTCTTGATTTTGCTTCCTCCTTGAACCAAACTTCCTTTTGTTCCTGAAATTCTTGAATATTGTTGTGAAGTCTTGATCATCGTACTTCTTTTGGGGTTTCTCTTTTGCACTGATCCTTGATTCTTCTTGAGTACAACAAGTCCAAAGTTCTTCAAATGTTGGATACTCCTTCCTTGTGTTCATGCTTGCAGCAAATGCACCCCATGTCTTGGGAAGACCATTGAGTACTATGTTTACAAATTCCTTCTTTGAGATGATCTCTTCAATAGCTTGTAGTTGATATCTTAACTGAGAGATTCTCACAAAATATGATGTTATGCTGTCATCATCATTCATCTTCATGTCACAGAGCTCATTCTTCAGACTCATTACTTGTCCAATGTTTCTGACTAAGAAGAGGTTTGTTAGGGCATCATACATCTTCTTCGATGAGTCAAGATGGGAGATGTAGGATATCAAGTGGTCTTTGATAGAATCCACTATGATACTCATGGCATTGATGTCACTGTCTTTGAAATTCTCCATAGCTGCAACGTTCTGCGGTTCCTTCTCTTTCCCTTCTTCAAACTATGGTTTCATGATCTTTCCTTTCATGATATTCAAAACTTTATTCTTGGCAAGGATGAGGTCAATCCTTGTCTTTCATGCTTTGAAGTTAGAGGCTCCATCTAACTTGTTCTCTGACTTCATAGAATAAGTCATGGTTGTTTTGACTTGTTCAAACCCTAGATTTGACCACAAACTCAAACTTGACGTCTTGGTTTGCTGAGAGTATTAGGAGATGTGATAGGCTAGGGCACACTGATCTATCCAGATATTAGGTCAATCCCTTCACTTAAGGTGCCTCAACAAGAGGATTAGGGTTTCTGCAACTTCTCCTACTAATAACCCTAGCGACAATGTCTTGGAAGCTTCTTCTGCTAGTAACCCTAGCGGAAGTTTCTCAACGAGCTCAATATCCTAGTGGCTATGTTTCCTTCCAGCGTTTAGAATGAATGAAGGAGGTGTGGGCCTATAACCTGTTAGAATATGAAATATGTGTTCTTGTTTTACCATTGACAATACCCTTGTCACCCAACCATAGGACGAAGCCACCCTCCGAGCACCTTAACCTTGAAAGAGAATCATTCCGGAAGAAAACCCTAGGCAAGATAGCCAAACAAAGGGTAGCGCATCAAACAAGAGCTGATCAGATAGTCCAAACCCTAACCAAGAGATAGTCCAAGCCAAAGCGTAATCTGCTAGCTCCAGCAACTGTAATGACAACTCTCCTCCAAACCCGCGCACAAACTGGGCAACTGCAGTGCGCACAAGTGTTTCTCTGCAATTCTGAGAATGCCTGCTAGAATGAGAAATGACCTCCTGTATTTATACTAATTCTGACCAACTTCCAAGGCCAACTTCTCATTCTGGGTATCTGTCTATTCAGTATATAATATTATTTTTGGTCGACTTCTTCTCTTGGAGGCTAATAACCTAATATAAATTATCTTCTTGAGCTGACAAGTCTTCTAGGGTTATTAGCCAACTCATCAGGGTTTCTTCTTGCTTCTCGGAGTATTCTATCCTTGTTAGGTTTACACGTGGAGGTAAATACCTCCCGCAACTACCATAATATCAACAATTCTTATGTAATCATCAATAAGCAACATAAAATAACTCTCACCTTTTAAAGATTTTGTTATTTTTTGCTCGCAGAGGTCTATGTGTACAAGTTCCAATGGCTTTAATGTTGAGTATTCCTTTGTTTTGAAACTAACTCTTGTTTGCTTCCTGTGTTGAAATGGATTGCAAATAGTGTCTGTAGGTTTTGATATCCTTGGAACATCTCTTACTACTTGTGTCTTTCTTAGTTTTAAAATATTGTCAAAGTTTATATGACCCATCCTTCTATGCCATAATCGAATTTCGTCCACTTGTCTCATACAACGTTTTTCTCCTATGGCTTCATTGAAAATGTATACATTGCGCGAGATTCTGTTTGCATTTTCCACTAGTCTTCATGAACTTGATTTCCTTATCTCACATCCTTTAGAATGAAATTTGAGGTTGTAACCTTGATCACACATTTGAATAACACTTATAAGATTGTGTTTTAACCTGTCAACATACAAGACATTATGTTTTTTAGTCTTTCCATTATCAAGACTAATGGTACCTTTTTCAACTATCATTGCAGAAGCATTATCCCCAAAGGTTGTTGAATTTTTTACTTAAGCAGTTAACTGAATTAGTGTTCTTTAACTTTTAACAATTATTGCAATAACTGCATACAAGAGAATCACTGAAAGAATGACATCCACAACATACACAAGATTTACGCTTGGAAACCCTCTTGGGGAAGAAAACCCAAAAAAACTTCTTCAGTATAGATTCGTTAACAAGAACAATGTCTCTCTTTAAGAGAGGTCTCACAAAGAAGAATATCCTCCACAAACCCTAACCAAAACATAGTAGCACACCACTTGACCAAGATAGACTTTAGAAAATAGACCAAAATCCTTCACGAAACACCTCCTTGCTGAAGTTGCGTCTCCCTCTAAGACTTGCACACTTTTCTCTTGAGATAGAGATATTGTTGTGTGTGTTATCCAAATGAGGCACTAGGCTTATTACAAATACTAGTTGGGCTAGCCTAAATTAGGTCTAGCCCGACTTGACACTTTACTAAGGCACAATAGGGTCGACTTTACAAAATACACTTTATAAATTATATTTGACATTTTCATAATGGCACAATAGGGCCGACTTGACAAATACAAATTTACAATTTACATTTGATACTTTACAATGGTGCAATAGGGACGACATGATTAATTACAATACAATAAGAATTTCTTCCACTACTACTCAAAACTTTAACACTCCCTCTTAGCTAGGAAGGTATTCTTCTGGCATGATCATCATTATTACTTCTGCACTTCTGTACACTTGACCAATGTCTTGTTGTCTTTCCACAAATCTATATGTCATAAGAATTTTTGTAACTGTACAATATGAATCCAGTATAAAATCATCATATCATCAATGAGATCAATATTCGTGGTGAGACTTTCTTCCAACTCACACAGTGTTGGCCATCTATCTCTCACTAGGCACCATTCGACTCACACAGAGTCTGGCTACTAGCCCCAGGCTAGTCCTTCTGGTTGGCACACTAGGCATCTGGTCCCACATAGACTAGACATCTAACCATGAGGGTTAGGAAATGTAGTGTGAACACACTACCCATCTATCCTTAGTCTATGAATCACCTCCAACCATACAGGTTATCCCTCCAACTATCTAGGAAATACACCCTCCCTGAAGGATTCATGATTTACACTTCTTGAAGCTAGGAACACACGCCCTCCTCGAAGGATCTGCGTCCACTGACCCTGTGTGAGGTTAGGATGACTGGTGCCACAATTAGTGTCTGAACATGACAACCTATTGTTACTTCACCACACTATGCTACTACCACCTGGAGTTGCATCTATAACACATCACTCCCACTAACTGGGGAAGTCCTTCTATACCACACCAAGCTTGTCTTTGAAGTACACAAAATTCACTCTCGATAGAGGCTTATTCAACATGTCTGCTACCTTCTCGTCAGTAGAGACATATTGGAGTTTCAATTCTCCCTTCTATACCATCTCTCGAATATAATGGTACTTGATCTCGATATGCTTGGACCTATCATGACACACTAGGTTCTATGGAAACTTTATGTAGCTTTGGTTGTCACAAAGGATATCAGTCGCCTCTAACTCGAGATCAAATAATCCTGCAAGCAACTTTTGAAGCCACACTACTTTTCCACAAGATGAACATGCTGATACATACTCTGCCTCTGTAGAACTGAGTTTCACACAAGTATGCTTCCTACTGAGACACAAGATCACAACTGATCCCAAACTGAAGAAACATCTGGATGTACTCTTCCGGTCTGTGACACTAATTTCCCAATCTGAATCTGTGTATCCTTGTAGTATTATCTCATGATCCAAGATATATCTGAGTCCATAGTCAATCGTACCCTTCAGGTACCTTATCACATGTTTTTTCAAAATCAGGTGAACATGCCTAGGCTTAAACATGTACTGACTCAATGTTTTCACTGCAAAACATATATCTAGCCTCGTGTTCTTCAAGTACATCCACGAACCAATCATTTGTCTATATATGGTGGCATCCACTGTCTATGAAGTTGTGTCACACAACAAATTCAGGTTCTCCACCATCGATGTAGATATGGATTTACAATCCAATATCCTGAACCTATTTAGGATCTCCACTGCATATTTTCCTTGGTTAAGGAAAATCTCATCCGGTCTCTACCACACCTCTAGACCTAAGAATAAATGCACCATGCCTAGGTCCTTCATTTCAAATTCTGCAACAAGTTTCCTCTTACTTTCAACGATGAGCTTCTCATTCCCTATCAGAAACATATCATCCACGTATAGTATCAATATCATAGGTTCACCATCCACAACCTTGAGGTAAAGGTTGGAATCTATTTTACTCTTGGTAAAACCTAAGCTCATTAGGAAACTATCAATTCTAGGTGCTTGCTTCAACCCATACAAGGATTTCTTTAACCTGCACAAATGTGTCTTGCTATCATGTGTCTCGAAACCTTTTGGCTGCTCCACATACACTTCTTCTTATACTACACTATTCAGGAAAGCTGTCTTCACATCCATCTGATGTATATTCCATTTCATCACTGCAACTATTGCAAGAATGGTCTTGATTGATGTGTATCTCACAATGGGAGAAAATGTCTCCTCATAATCTATTCCTTCTTTCTGGGAGAAACAATGTGCCATGAACCTTGCCTTGTACTTCTCTATACTGCTATCTGTAGTATGATTTATCTTGTAGATCCACTTGGTATTGACAACTGTCTTCTCTTTTGGTCTCGGAACCACATCCTAGACATCATTATTTATGATTGATTGGTATTCTTCAATCATGGAATCCTTCCATTCTTTCTTCTTTGTAGCCTCTTCATAACAGGCAGGATATGCATCAATGATGTCACTCAACAATGCTACATAGATGGAATATGGTCGCGGTTTCTTTCTTTCTATGAAAGATCCATCTATGGATCCATACTTCTCTGCAACCTGAATGATTTCTCGAGCCCAAGTTGGCCTTCTCTTCTTTGTAGTCATTTTTGTAGGCCTTTTTGGTTTTACCACATCATGATCTTCTTCTGGTACAATATCATTACCTACATCTGCATTTTCAACTCTGGGAGCTTCAGGTTCCTCATCATGAACCTCACCTATATGGTTCTGTCTTGATATATTAAAGGCTGCATCTTCATTAAAGGTTATGTCTCCTCTAGTCTCAATCTGCCAGCGATCAAGGATGTAAAATTTGTATGCCTTTGATGTATCGCTATATCCAAAAAATATGCCCTTGTTTCCTGAAGGGTCCAACTTGGATCTCTTATCCTTGGGAACATGTACATATACTGGAAAATCAAATATTATTAGATGGATGACCTCTGGATTTTCACTTGTAAACATCTCTTCTGGTGTCTTTCTCCCAAGTACATGGTGGGGACTTATGTTTTGCACATATAAAATGATCATAGCTACTTCTGCCCACAGATGGATAGGTAAGTATTGATAATGAATCATGGCTTTCACTGCTTCCATGATTGTTCTGTTCTTCTTTTCTGCCACACCATTACGCTGAGGATTGTAGGGAGTAGAGAGCTCCCTCTTAATTCCAACTTCCTTGCAGAATGTATTGAATTCATCGGATGTGAATTGTCCCCCATTGTCTAACCTTAGAATATTTATTTTCTTTTCAAAGAGGGTTTCTACAATATCTTTGAATTCTTTGAACTTGCTAAATACATCATTTTATTTTTCAAAAAATAAATCTAGGTTTTGCATGAGTAATCATCAATGAATGAGACATAGTATACATACGCGCTTAGTGAATTTGTTGACATTGGTCCACATACATTTGAATGCACAATGTACAGGGATCCATTCACTTTGTTGTCACTATTTGGAAATGGTTTCTTCATGTTCTTTCCTTGTGCACATCCTTTTCATATTCCTTCCTGGTTTACTTGGATCTCTGGAAAACATGTCACCATATTGCTTACGATAGGTAATGATTTGTAGTGTAGGTGAGTGAATCTCCTATGCCATAACTCACTCGAAGTTACTGTATTGTGTACTAGTGCTGAATCTGAGTGTCCCTTCAATTTGTATAGGCATCCTTCTTGGACACCAATCACTACAACATCGTCAATAGTCTTTCCTTTTGGCCACATGAGAAATTCACCATTCATGAAAGCGAATCTGAATCCTTTCTCATCTAGTGCTGAGATGGAAAGGAGATTTTTCTTTAATCCATGAAAATATAGAACATCCTTCATCTTCATGGGTTTTTCAGAATCCAATATGTAATATGCTTCTCCTACTCCTCTGATGGGATACTGGTTGTCATCGCCTAGTTTCACCTTATGAGGTGAATCTTTTTGAATCAAGTTTTAAAACAAATTCTTATACCTTGTCATGTGTTTGGAGGCACCACTATCAATGAGCCATGCGTCACTTCCATGGGTGACTGTTCCGGTAAGAGATGAAATCAAAACATACTCTTCACTTGACTCATCTTCTTTAGCTCTCTTCTGATCAGGTTCGTCATCTTTTGCGGCATGAGTGTGATGTCTCTTATACTTTCCTTTTCTGAACTTATCTTTCAAGTTGGGACAAAATCTTGCAATGTGACCCATATTCTTACAAATGAAGCATCTGAGATTTGAGTAGTCCTTTTGGCCTTTGTGTGGTTTGTGAGGCCTCTTGTGGAGATGCACTTCCTTCTTTCTCTTTCCTTTTCCTGCATGTGTGGCTAAGGCTTGATCACCATTGGCTAGTTTTTCTTCACGTGCTTCCAGTATCGCTTCTTCCTTAGTACTGTCCTGCCACAACCTACTAAAATTTGTAAGCTTCGTTCTAGAAAAGATTCCTTGAATGAAGGATTTCCATGTCCTTAGGAGACCATTCAAGGTAGTCATCACAAATTCGGCTTCTTCGATAGTATCTCCAATGGCCTTAAGTTGTTTTTTGATCTAAGATACCCTTGTGAAGTATGATTGGATAATTTCTCAACTTTACATCTTCACACTCTCGAGGTGTGTTCTCAAGGTCATATTTTGGTTGATATTCTTCCCTTCGTACAATATGTTAGTGTGTATAAATGTACAAAGTCAAAACACTTTGTTTTGTTTATTGTTGAGTCTTGTAGTCATGTCTTGGTCTCTTAAAAATCATGTGTCAAAGTCCTAAGGTTACTGTTCCATGATGAATTTTCTTAGGTTCACTCATTTATGAGTCAAATTTGCAGTTTGATTGGGTCATATATAAGGGAATTAGAACATCATATCAAGTCATAAGTGAGTGTTTAGTCTTGTTCAAGGTCAAGTCAGTCTTGTCACATTGTTATCCCATAGTCCTTTGTCATCATTTGAAAAGGGCGGGTCTAAATTTATTACATTATGTCTTTAAAGAGTCACGAGAGCATGCTATCACATGTACTAAAGGTTACTTAGGGTTTTCAATACAAATTGTACCTTTATAGGACTTGCAACCAATCAATTTAAATTTCTCTATAAAACCTCCTAGCATTTCGCAGCGACCCAACTGTCAATGTCAAATCACTACAAAATTACCCTATCTCCATAACGGTAAGAAATCATGGGATTAAGGTCACGAGATTTAGTACTGTCCTTTTCAATCATGTTTTAGGGTCATGTGTTATTTCCTCTTTTAAAAAATCATCAAAGTTCCGGTTCGCAACGAAACTGTATTTCGCTGTGAAAGTTCTTATTCATTGCGAAAGTTCTTGTTTGCTGCAAAAGTCCAGTTTCCTGCGAAATTTCTTGCTGCTAAATCCTGTCTCTTATTTCTTGTACATTGCTTAATATTTTCTACCCCATGCATCCACCATCATCATATTACTCTCTACCAACAACAAAGGAACATGCCAAGAAAAATAATAAGATATACAAGGGGGGTGATATAGTGAGGTTTGAACCTTAGGGTCTGCAATTGTTGGATTCAAATCCTATCTTCACAGAATATTTTAAAATAGTGGGATGCCTCACCTTCTATAAAAATTTGCAGAGAGGTCACATGGAGATATCCATACAATTCGCCATGAATTTTGATGGAGTCAAAACAAGAGTTGGATCACTGAAATTTCAGGTCACAAAGAAGATAATTGCAATAGCTACAAAAATACCCCTGCAAGGTGAGAAGTGGTTCAAGGGAATGGATTTGGATTCTTCATATTGTAATGATTATCTTAAGCCAAAATATCAGAATGAAAATCTACCAAAAGGGGTGCCAAGGAGCCATATGCTAGAACACCATGACAAACTATTGCGAGTAATCCAAAGATATTTCACTTGTGAGGGGCGTTTCAACATGGTTTACCTGTATCATATCAAACAACTTATGCATTTCATAGGTAAGAAATATTCAAATCTTCCATCTTATATTTATATAATCTTAGGGAAGATCACTGACAAAGTACAAGCAAAGTCTAAGCAAGTTGAACCTAGTCTCTTTCATTTTGGTCTTATCAAAATTTGAGTCCTTGAAGAGCTTAGGAAAACAAATGGAGAATGGGGTTCCTTTTTGTCTACAACATGATTTTATGCACATGCCACTAGTTCTCCACCATCTAAGGGAAATACCCTTTCCAAAAATGATAAAGCAACTTCTAGCAGTTTAAAAAGGAAAAGAGGTAAAAATAAAGAACAACAACTCGTTGTAATTGAAATCCCTGAAACTACAACCAAGATTTCTCTCAACAAAGGATGCAAGGAGAAGGACAAGGGTAAAGGGTGATTGGAATAGGGTATAAAGACAACTGCAAACATTGAATAAATCCCTGACAGTAAGAGAAGTAAGATGAAAGGAAAAAAACTTATTTTTACTCCTAAAGCAACAAAAATGGAAAAACCTAAGAGACCCCTAACTAGGTCAGCCATGAAGAAGCTAACCCCTACATATGAGGCATCTCCCTATCATGAAGCTAAGGAAATTATGGAAGTCCAAACTCCATCAAGTAAAAATTTGATGTCGAGTCGAGAAGTACTTGGAAAAGCGAAACCTAGCAGACCTGTGACTAGATCAACAACAATGAAACTGGTTCATGATGAAGACATTAGATTTGAGATACCTGTTCATTGTGTAGCTGAAAAATTTGTTGAAACTCAATCTCCTTCAGAAGAAAATAGCATGACAGTTAAGAGGCTCAAAAAACAACTAAAGGAAGCTCAGGGTGTTATTGTAGAATTGAGGGAAGAAAATAAACAAATGAAAAGAAAGATAGAATAACACTTGGAATTATGTGAATGAGACTTGGAAAAAAACAAGAGGATGGTTAAGAGGTCTCTGCCCCTACACAAACAAGTAGAAAAATTATACAGAGATAATAGAACATTATAGGCAAAGGATAGATTAAATAAGGAACAAACTACAAAGAATAATCTTGATTTGTTGGCTCGGGTGGCAATATAATGATTTGGAAATACTCAATATATATCATGTTTTTTTTTCATTGAAGTCTGCTTAAATTTTGGACATGAAGAATGAATCCTGGAGTGGTTTTGCAACATTTTCATTCAGGAACAAAGATTTCACAACAAATTTCCCAGTTTGCTGCAAAATGGTATAGTCAACATAGATCAAGACAATTCGGTTTCCATCTAAGGGGAATGTGTCAATTCATCAAGAGGATCGAAAGATCAAACTTTTTTTCCACCAAAGTCATGTAGATGAGATATGAAGCAGTTGTATTAGTTAGCTAAAATTAAACCCTAAAATATAAGAGTTTGGTGCAATTAGTTATTAATATGTTGTAACTCCTTCTAAAATTAGAAACCCTAAATATTTCGACCCTCTTGAGATGGAATGTAATGTAATTCTATATATGATGAAGGAAACAAGGGTGAAAGGGTTCGGGACTTGAGAAAACATACTTCTTGGACATTGTATATTCAGTTTTGATGTTGATGTTAATGCAAATCTTTTGAGCAGAAGTACTTGGACATTTTTGTCTGAAAGATTCTTGTGTTAATAATTTGTAGTGTGTTTTATTTGTGAATATTTTCCATATTGTTAACCATGATGTTTATTCTTATATTTTGAATGCATGATTTTAGATAGAGAATTCATCTTTGATGCTCTTTGTTAACATTTATTCTTGTTAAGAGGGGTGGGTTGTTTTCTCTCCTTTGAGCCCGTAGCCCGAGCGATGAAGAAGTAGGCCTAAAAGTCCAACAAAGGCATTTTTTCCAAGGATGTGGCCATGAGCACACCATGCACTGCATAAAATCTCAATTTCGGGCTTAAAATGTTAGCAGACGCACGACCTAGTGTCCGGTGGCGAGGATCGATCAATGGAGCAGATCGTCGGTCGGTGGATATTTGTGGCCAACGGAATTGCACAATGTTTAGCACAGAAATCGAGCCCGCAATCTCACTGAAATGATCCAGGCCATCCATCCCAAAGGAGAGACACGTGGCACACGATTGGGCTATATCACCACTTCGCTTATCGTGACTTCGAAGAACAAGGATCAGCTCCCTCCCAACCACGATACGCGAGATGCGAAGGCGCCTCTGGGTGCGGGCCCACTGTCATAGCACTGGGTCGTATGGAAAGGGGAAAAAGAAGATAAGGGGTGTGGAGCCAATGTTTTCAAGGAAAAATGATTGTGGCCGTCAGTTTTAAATCCCATCCAACCATTGATCCTGGGGGGCCGTTTCGCGAGATTGGGCACCAAGAAATTTGAAGGCAGGGGAAGTAGAAATCCTCGAAAGAAGAAATGCCGAAGCGCCCTTGGAAAGAGGCGCCAAGTCATGGCCCTGGGTTACATTAATGGTGGTGCCAGAAGAAAGGGAGGCTAGCCTCTGAGGCTTAGAGAGCAGGCACGTGGTCTTCTCCTCAGCATATCGTCTTAGCCACTCCCTAGGGAAGCAGTTAATGAAAATCGAGCAGGTAGATGAAACCTCAGCTCGAGCCATAAATGGAAGGTATGGGAGGCCTGGAGAAATCATCCCATGGTACCCTTGTGTGCAGGTCCCCCCCCTGCAAGAGCCATGCTGCGTTAAGGTGGCGTCTGATGAAGGATTTATGTCCAGGTTTGACTGAAAAGATGCCATGCCTTGGAGGTTCGAGCATGCCTTTGTTGGGCAATTTTTTTTGAGTATATATACTATATTTTTCTATTTTTGTAAGGATCGATGGTTGAGATAGGCTCCTGACTGTAAAAGTTTCTGAGGAATCTCTGGTTATGTATTTTGATTTGAGACTGTCAAATTAATGGAAGTCAACTTCTTTTTCCTTTTTATTTTTGTTTGTTAGCTGTTTAAAACACTCGGGATTGGAGGATCCAGTCGAGGGTTGCATATTGTAGGATGACGTATGGTTGGTCACTACAATCTCTGCACCAGTCTTAAGCAGTCTCCCACGTTTTCTTTTTCATCTCACACTGAATGATTTGGACTTGGAGGATCTAGTCGAATGGTTGTGGCTGCATAGTATGATAGGTTTGATCAGTGTACAGTTATCACTGTGTCGTTTAGGCACATTTTAGTGTCTCGGTTTTCTTTCCCGAGTTGTTGGAAGGCCTGATTCCCAGAGCAATCTCCTCTCTTTTCTCCCTAAGTCTTCCCTCTACTCTCACTTTAACTCAAATTTCTGACTGAAGTTAGTTATGGCCCTCACTTCCCTGTGCATTTATGGCCTAGTTTTCTGAGTTAAATGATACTGTTCTGAGTTCACTCACATCCGATCACCCCTTTAAAACAAAATCATGACATAAACTGATGGGCGCCGGGCTCTGCTCCTGCTGCAATCCAGGAGTGACTTCCGACGCCAACACTCTTTATCTCAAATTTAACTTCCTACATTAATCTTCTGATATTGTAACAAAATTCATTTACTGACAAGTGCTCTGTTATGATTGATGTGTTTCTTTCTTCTCACCATCATATTACAATAGATTTGATGACTGACAGATTGCTAGCTACCCATCCTTTGAAGTGCATTTGTTCATATTAACCAGTTTTGAAAGATTTGATTTGACATCTCTTTATTATGACTCCATGCGCATTGAGTGTTTCACTCAACCCTACCACAATATTTTAAAATTCTAACTTAACTGAATATCTATCCACTGTTATTGATCAAATAACCAGTATTTATGTGTGTTTTTCTTGAGATTGATTCTAAGCCTCAAAGAATAATGTCAGACATCAAAGGTTTTAAATGAAATGTTTTTATGAGTGCCTTTTCTACCTTCAGTTTGTTAAGAAATGGTCTTTAAATGAAATCAATAATAATAAAGTACAAAGGCTGTATCTCGTTATCTAAGTCGCAATTATAATATCAAATGATGTAGAAAGAATAAAAAAACTGTTAAACAAAGTCAGGTATCAATTACAGATAAGTCTCACCTTGTTGCAGTAGAAGAAAAAGTAGAAGATGCACCCTTGAACAAGATATAAAATGTAGTAATTCACACAGATCACATGTCTTGTTTTACTCACAGTAATAATAGAGGACAAACTGTTTACTGAATGAACTCTTGGTATAATATGATCACAATAGATGTAATACTAAATTGCAATCAATCACTCTTCAATAATTACAGAAATAAATTCAGAGAAATCGAAACACATAGGGAACACATAACTCAAATTGAACGAAACTTATAATCTATGTCTGCACTTGTATTAATACTTAAAAAAGAGTTTCTCTATTACATTCAGAAAGAAGCAACCTCTATTGGGATATAAGCCACTCCTGAATAGATCTAAAATCTATCTATAACAAAATTGTCTTAGCCGAAAACCCTTGGACTTCCCACAATATCTGCCTAAAAATAGAATACCATCCGAATTAAATAACAACATTCAGATATTGTTGAGTTTTGATTTGATGTGATAACACTTCATCTATCTCTTCATTTGCTCACAAATGCATTCATTTTCCTTTGTTGTTTGAACTGGGTACACATGTCCATTAAGGTCACCACAATCATTGGCTTACTGTCTTTGCCATATGATTTTGTTGCCATCTATCCCTTTGGATGCATTTACTAGGATAAATAATTGTAGTTGAAGATATGGGGGTGGTAAATGGATAGGTAGCTTAGCGCTAGCTCGTTATGGGATGGATGACAATTATGGGGAAGAGTAACCGTTCATGAATAGGATGACGTGGGGAAAAGTATCCAATAAGGAGGTGGGATGAGTTGATGCGAGAATGTAGGTGGTGAGGTGGACAATATCTGGAGCATGGAGGGTGTGACAGGCTGGAGGGTGAAAGGTGGAGTGGGTGGAGGACAGGTGTTGAGTCAGGATTCTAACGATCTATTTTGTGGGGGAGCGAGGAAGTGGTTTTGAGGTAACCCACTTTTCTCCCTGCAATGCACCTGATGATGCCATGTACCCCCAAGAGAAAACCATAATTTAAATTGTGGGACTGCCTTTCGATATTAAACTCTGCACAAATTCTCCCCCCACAATCGTTCTCAACTGCTGATCTCCACACGCCATTAAAAAATGATTGTCGATTTTACAAAGTGAGAGAAGTGCCCAAAGGTTAAGATGATGTCACAACTCTCGATCACATATAGAGAATATAGAGAGAACTTCGTGCAATTTCTGTCCGTCGATCCAAGCAAGGGACACATGTCAGAAGATCCCTGTATTTTGTGATCTCATATTCTGAGAGGAAGCAAGCAGTGCTGAGTAAAGAATTCCTGAATTTTCGAGGCCCGAAGTTCATCTATATCGTTGATCAAAGTGGACATGTATTGACAGATCTGACACTATGGAAGGTTTGTGGTGTTATGCATCTCAGAACTCTCGAAGCCTGGAGTTCTAGAGTAAATCTCAGCCGTCCAAATCAAAAGGACACACGACGCCCGATTTCTTACTTCATAAACTTAACACTTGGGGGGCTTGTGCTGTTATGCATCTCACAACACCTGAAGCCCGAAGTTCCAAAGTAAATCTTAGTCATCCAAATCAAAAGGACACACAACGCCCGATCTCTCACTTCAGGGATTGATCATTCTGGAGGATTGCGCTTTGCACATTCTTTCTCCCATTTCTATCTATTTAACCCTTCCCTGCCGTATTTGGTCCCTTTCTTAGTTTATCAGGATTCCAAGCTGGTTTAGTGTTGCACTAGATTCTGAAATCTGGTCTATCGAGCTTCCTTACAACTTTTCGTGGCACCATAAAATTAGTCTTCCTGACAAATCACAATAATTATTCAAATCATTAAATTTAGCCAATCATAAACGTCATTAACAATTTGACGGTTCAACATTCAAAGGTTTTGAATGTAAGAGGGAATAAATCTATCGAAGGCCGAATTCACATAGAGGTTAATCTCTTATTATTCACTTTTACGTTTCAATTAATCATGTTTTAATCATTGAGTTAGCCTTAAGTACTTTGGCGGTTCGACGTTTGGGAGTTTTGGATTTAGCATGATAGAAATCCTCTGAAGGCCAAATTCCAAGAATTAATACTTAATCATGATTAATTAAAGTTATTTAAATGTTTTATTAACTCTTTAAAACACTTTTTACTTTTTGTAATATTCATTACTTCGGGGCTTTGATACTTCAGTGGTTTGTGAACTCGATCTTTGTTAAAAATCCCAAAGGGAAATATCCCGGAGTAACGTGGCAGAGATGGCGTCATTCTTGATGACGTGTTAAGAAAAGAAAGGTGACACGTGCCACTTGAAAATGTTGGAATCATCTGATGGAAGTGTTAAAAATAACTGCCACGTGTCAACCTGAGAAAATATTTTTAAGACACGTGTCCTATGATGCATCCGTAAGTCCTTTAGGAATTATCACGAGTGAATATCTTTGGAACTTTGGACTTTCGTGGTTTTAATTGTTTATGTTTGTTGGAATACCCGAAGTGCGAAGCTTCGAAGTGACCATTAACGACTTTCTTTTAAAACTCAGGCAACTTCTAAACTTCGAAGATCATTAGGACCTTTTGATCAAATTAGAGTAACTCATCGACGATAGATATTGTAAGCACCTTATTGAAGAACAATGACCCTTGGATTTATTTTTAAAAAAGACAATTCTCTAAGTTTTTTCTTTTTTTGGGTAAAACTTCTATTTCTAAGAAGCAAAATCTAAAGTTCAAAAGCTCAAAATTATATGTGTTCCAACACTGTGGATGAGTTATAACAGAGAGAGCCCTCTTTGGGTTGGAAGGGTTAGCTTCCAATATGCAAGTTGGTTTGTGGTTACCTCTGGGTTTTCCTTTCACAACCAAGGAAAATTACAAAGTGATAACATTTTGGCGCCGTTGCCAGGGAATGAAAGTGAAATTTTCCCTAGGAGATATGTATCATTTGTTTTATATTTTATTCCCGAGGGTAGATAGAGAATCAAACATAGAAGTTGGCTGTATTATTTACCTTGGCGATTTCATTGTCAAGATCAGTTGTAAAAGATGACCCCACTGGAAATCCTAGCTCTCAAGAATATTTATACAAGGAAGAATCCAGATCGAAATCCTCCAGAGGCTGCTTTTGATCCATAGAAGATTATTTGAAAAGTCAGAAGAAGTCATCTGAATCACATGCCATTCTCTTAGAAATAAATTTTTCCTTGCCAAAAGATGAAGTAAGAAGTTTTGAAGATGTTTCTTTTGTTGTAAAATTTAAAAAATCTCTCTTTAGAACCAAATCAGAGTCAGATTTAAGTAAAAAAATGTTTGATATAAAAAAGTTTAAGTTTTATTTCCTGTTGCTCCTGGTGTAAATTCCCTAAAGGCTAGTGTCAGTTTTCCAAAGGATTTAGTTTTAAGCCAAGTTCCAACTCCAAGTCAGAGTTCTATCAGAGTTATGGCTGCTAGGTTTTCCCCTCGTGTTCTCCCTGCTCAACTACATGACTTGCCCAAAAACTATTCTAAAGAATTAAAACATATAGTGCAAAAAGAGATACCACAACAAAACAAAATTTAGACAAATTTAATGATTTCATTGATTTAGAATAGGTTGACCATTAAGATGCTAAGATGAGACAATTTGCACAATTTTTTTCTGGAGAAGTCAAGAAATGGTTTAAGGGACCTGTAAGAAGAAGTATTCATGATTTTCCAGGTTTTGAACAAGTTTTTCTTAGAAAATGGGAAGATAAGAAAAATCCATTGCAACTCTTGACATAGTTTAACAATTTAAAAAGAGATCATGCTGAGATAGTGCAAGAATTTTCTACTAGGTTCATGAAAATGTACAATTCAATCCTATATCAGGTTAAACCCCCTCTTGGAGCTTCCCAATTATACTATGATGATGCTTTTAGTAGTGATTTTTCTTTTGTTAAGAGAAATAAGATATTCCATTTTAGATGATATGATGAATGATGATATAGATGTGGAAGTGAATTTAATGGCATCTGGTAAAAATAAGAATAAATTTGAAACTGAGAAAAAAAAATTTAAAGAAGAAAATCAACCTTCATCCTCTCAATCTTCAGATGAAAAATTAGATATGATGGTGAAAAATATGGAGAAGTTAGTAGAAAGGTTGAATTTGGATAATAGACCTGTTGCTAGAGAAATACAACAGCCTCAAATAAGAAATCCAAATTTCATGAGACCTCCAGTTCCTCAAGTGAGACAACGTGATCAAAGAAATCAGGGAGACCAACAAATCATACCTCCATTTCAAGGGAATTATGCCGCAGAAGAATTTATTGAACAATCTGAAGATTAAATCCATATTTTTGTTGAAGATGATTTTGAAATCTATATGACTAAAGAAGAGCATGACATTTTTCTACAAGAACAAGAAAATGCCGTGTTGATGGATTCAAAAGAATATAGAAAGGGTATCAAAATGCTTTCTTAGAATTTTAGAAACAGTACAATCTCAGAAACATAAAACTAGTGGTCAATCCAAATAAAGTTCAAGTTGATCATCCCTCTACCAGTCAAAAGAAGAAGGGTCCTCCAAGGAAAGACATGCTAGAGAAAGATAATCCAAAAGATGATGCTCCAAAGAAAGCTCAACATGGAAAGAAAGATGTCAACATCAAAGAGGTAGAAAGGTCTCGGTCTCCTTTTAATCTTGAAAGTGAAATATCTAAGCTAAAAATTTCAATTCCTTTTAATGAACTTGTAAAGAATACTGAATATAGAGGTCAAATTATGAAGATGTTGAAAATGGGAGAGACATATAACACTAAATCTTCATGATGATCATCCTACTTTCCTTTTTGGTCCTTGGGTTGAGGCAGGCAATGATAATGATGAATTACCTCCTTTTTACATTAGTCTCAATTTTCATGATATGACCTTGCATAATGCAATGTTAGATTCAGGGGCATTCCACAATTTGATGCTAAATGTGTTTATGGAAAATCTTGGGTTAGACATCACAAGACCATATAAATATTTGTTTTCATTTGATTCAAGGAAGGTTAAATGTCCGGGGTTGATTAAATATCTTGATGTTACCTTAACTCAGTTCCCATCTAAAAGTGTTGTTATGGATGTGGTGGTTGCTGATATTCCACCTAAATTTGGGATGTTTTTATCTAGGTCTTGGGCAACAAAATTAAATGGTACCTTGCAGATGGACATGTCATATGCAACTATTCTAGTGTTTGGGAAACAAATGAGATTGTACATAGAAACACAATTGGCATACATGGTAAGTATCCCAGATAGCCCTAATAATCACCCTATTTATGTTGTTGACACTGATATTGGGTCTTCTATTTTTTATAATGATCTTTGTTTTGAAGAGGAGGACAAGAATGAACCTAAAATTCTAGAGAAGAAAAGTGAACAACTGCAGGAAGAACTTAGTTTAGATCAAGCAGATAATGAGGTTGATGGTTTATGGAACATGGATTTTGATGGAGCTTCTAGTAAAGAAGGAGCTGGGGCAGGTATTTGGATTGTGCCTCCAAAAGGTGATTCAAAACTTTGTTCTTTTAAGCTAGTTTTTGACTGTACAAATAATGTAGATGAATACAAGGATTTAATTTTGGGAATACATACTTTGAAAGACTTGAAGGATAAGAGAATAACTGTGCATGGTGATTCTGAGCTAGTAATTAATGAGGTTAAGAGAATTTATCAGACCAATCATCCTAGGATGAGGGCATACATGAATGAAGTACTAGATTTATTGGAAGGATTCATAGAGTATGATGTATCACTGATACCAAGAGGGAAAAATAAGATTGTTGATGCTTTAGCTACCTCAAACAATGTTTTCAAAATTCCTATTAATCCAAATAAGAAGTATGAAATTGAATTCAAACACAGGCCATCGGTACCTGGCAATATCAAATACTAGCAGGTCTTTGAAGATGATCAACAAGTCATTAGGTTCCTTCAGATGTCAGATGAATTTTCCTATAGAAATATTGATGAATAAAATATGTTTGTTGAAGATGAAAATGCAGGTTTGGATCCAAATTCCCATGACTATCAGAATGTTATAGCAGGAAAGGAGATAATCCAATTGAAAAATAATTGCATCCCAAAGGGTTTGGTTCCTCTTGAGAACTTTTTTGATAATAATGATGTAGCAAAAAATCCAAAGGTGACTCCTAATGACAGTGAGGAAAAATATTGCAACATTGGAATTCAAAAGGAACCAAAATTCATCAAATTGTCTAAGTCTTTAACCCCTGAAAACAGAGAAAGGTATCTTAAATTGATGAAAGAATTGTCTGATGTTTTTGCATGGATATATGAAGACTTGAAAGTATATGATACACACATTATTCAACATACAATCCCAATCAAATAAGATCATAAACCATTCAAACAAAATCTAAGAAGGATAAATCCATTGCTCTGTCTTTAATTGAGAAAGAAGTGAATAAATTGTTTGATGCAAAAATTATTGTTTCATTGAGGTTTTCCAAATGGTTAGATAACCTAGTTCCTGTTAGGAAAAAGAATGGAGAAATTAGACTATGTGTAGATTTCAAGAATCTAAATAGGGTGTCTTTGAAAGACAACTATCCTCTCCCAAAGATGGATTATATTTTGCAGAAAGTTGTGGGATCACAAAAAATGTCAATGTTGGATGGCTATTCAAAGTATAATCAGATTATGGTGCATCCATATGATCAAGAAAATACAACCTTTACTACACCTTGGGAAACATTCATGTATGCAAAAATGCCAATTGGGTTGATGAACACAGGAGCAACATTTCAATGGGCTATGGACTTAGCCTTTATAGAAGAAAGGGAGAAATTCATTGTTATATATTTGGATGATATTACAATTTTTTCTAACTCAGATGAGGAGCATTCGTAACAATTTTTTCAAAAGTGCAGGAGGTTTCGTATTTCTTTGAATTCAAAGAAGTCAAAATTTTCAATGCAAGAAAGGAAACTGTTAGGACATGTGATATCGAAAGAGGGAATCAAAATAGATCCAAGTAGGGTAGCAACAATCAGAAAATAGACATCCCTAGAAACAAGAAAGAAGTTTAGTCTTTCCTTGGAAGGATAAATTTATTAAGAATTAGGTTCATTCCCAACCTAGCTAAAATTATCAAGTCTATTACTAATATGTTAAGGAAAAAAATGAAACTAAAAGGACAACTGAGGCAAGACATCATTTGATGATGTCAAGAGAGCACTCACTGAAGCACCATTGTTAGTTCAGAATTTTCAAAGGATTTCATGGTATTCTCTTTTGCTTCAGAGCATACTATTGCAAGAGTGTTACTGCAGAAAAATGATTAGAATTTGGAGCAGTCTATTGCCTTTTATAGAAAAGCATTGACGGATTCAACATTGAACTATAACATCATGGAAAATAAGGCCTATGCACTGGTGAAGGCATTAAAGGAGTTCAAAGTTTATATCTTGCATTCTCATGTTAATTCTTTTGTTCCTAATAATGTAGTCAAAGAATTTTTGACTCAGCCAGATCCTAAAGGCCAAAGAGGGAAATGGATTGCAGCTATGCTAGAGTATGATCTAGAGATAAATCCAAAAAAGTTGGTCAAAGATCAAGGACTAGAAAAAATGATGGCTCAATCAAATTTTGATCTCCTAGGAGTCAATTTCATTGTAGACCTTTCATAAAACATGGATGCAAAACCATTATTTTAGGTATCTCAAAAGTTCCTTTCATCTCCATGGTATAGTGATATAATTTATATTTTGCAGAATTTACAAGCCCCACCAGAGTTGAGCAAGACAAAGGCTAGATTTTTGAAATTGAAAGCAACACAATTTTGTATCATAGATGGTTTTTTGTATTGGAAGGATCCAAGTGGAGTTTTATTAAATTTTCTATTGAAAGATGAAGCACAACAGACTATGGAGGAATTTTGTAAGGGTGATTGTGGAGGACATCACTACTGGAAGAATACTGTGAACAATATTCTTAGAGAAAGCTTCTATTGGCCAAAAATATTTTCATATGTGTATAAAGGAGTGAAAACTTGTCATGAATGTCAATTTTTTGAAGGAAAGAGAAAGTTGTTTCCATTGCCTTTGAATCCTATTTCAGTGGAAGCACCTTTCTAGCAGTGGGGCCTTAACTTCATTGGTGAGATTCATCTGGCATCTTTAGGTTAACATAGGTGGATATTGATCACTACAGAATATTTTATCAAATGGATTGAGGCTGTACCAACTAGACAAGCAATTGATGTTGTGATAATTCAATTTTTAGAAAACAACATTTTTTCCAGGTTTGGTTGTCCTAGGAAAATCATGATTGACAACACATCATCTTTTAGATAGAAGAGAATGTTCAAATTATGTGAAAACTATAACATAATCTCAGTGATTCTACATCCTATTACCCTCAAGGTAATGGATTGGCCGAGTCATCAAACAACATTATAATAAGGATCATCAAGAAATTACTGCAAGAGAACAAAAAATCTTAGCATAAAAAGTTGATATTTCATTGGGGGTAGACAAAACCAACCTTAAATATTCAATTGGAACTGCACCATTCCAGTTAGTATATGGTACATAGGTGGTTTTTCCTACTTCTTTGGGACTTCCAGTCATGAAGTTGTTTCAGAAAAAAAAGTAGAACCTAGTGACATTCAAAGGAGGATCAATCAACTTATTCATGTTCAACAGAAGAGAAAAGATGTGTATAATAATACTCAACTGTTTCAGGAAAAGATGAAGAAAGTCTTTGATAAGAGAACCAAATATGTTGATTTCCAGATGAATGATTTAGTGCTGAAGTAGGATGCATGAAATGAGGAAAATGGAATACATGGGAAGTTCAATCATCTCTAGAAGGGGCCCTATAAGATTGTTGCTTATCATGGAAATAATGATTATATTTTAAAGGATTTGGATGGAGAACTTATTGCTGGAGGTCCAGTCAATGGGAGGTTCTTAAAACATTATCTAACTTGAAAACAACTTGATCCATTCATTTCATTGTAAATATTCATTTTATTGTAAAAATTTACAGGTGTGGATGACACTCTGAAGAATTTGAAGCCTAAGGTGAAGGCCCTAAGATTCATAAGGGTGACTGTTAGTATGATTTTAGTTCATCTTGTATGTAAATAAGTCTGAATAGTTCAAGTTTGTATGAGTTTCTATATAGTTTTCAGTCTCAGAATAAGCCCAATGGATAAGGAACTGGTCTGCTGGTTCTTTGCTACCTCACATGGAGGATAACATCCCCATTGGAGCCTATGTTAGTGTGTATAAATGTACAAATTCAAAACATCTTGTTTTGTTTATTGTTTAGTCTTGTAGTCACGTCTTGGTCTCTCAAAAATCATGTGTCAAAGTTCTAGGGTTACTGTTCCATGATGAATTTTCTTGGGTTCACTCATTTATGAGTAAAGTTTGTAGTTTGATTGGGTCATATATAAGGGAATTATAACATCATATCAATCCATAGGTTAGTGGTTATTATTGTTCAAGGTCAAGTCAGTCTTGTCACGTTGTTATCCCATAGTCCTTTGTCATCATTTGAAAAGGGTGAGTCTAAAGTTATTACATTATGTCTTTAAAGAGTCATGAGAGCATGATATCACATTTACTAAAGGTTAGTTATGATTTTCAATCCAAATTGTACCTTTAAAGGACTTGCAACCAATCAATTTAAATTTCACTGCAAAACCTCCTAGCATTTCGCAGCGACCCAACTGCCAATGTCAAATCACTACATAATTACCGTATCTCCATAATGGTAAGCAATCATGGGAGTCATTTCTTTCCTTATCAATCAAGTTTTAGGGCCATGTGTTATTTCCTCTTTTAAAAAATCATCAAAGTTATGGTTCTCTACAAAAATGTATCTCTCTGCGAAAGTTCCTGTTCACTGCGAAAGTTCTTGTTCACTGCAAAATTCTAGTTTTCTGTGAAATTTCTTACTGCTAAATCCCCGTCTCTTATTTATTGTACATTTCTTAATATTTTCTACCCCCTGCTCCCACCATCATCATATTACTCTCTACCAACAACAATGGAACATTCCAAGCAAAATAAGAAGATATACAAGGGGGATGATATAGTGAGGTTTGAACCTGAGGGTATGTAATTGCTGGATTCAAATCCTATCTTCAAAGAATCTTCTCAAAAAGTGGGATGCCTCACCTTCTTTGAAAATTTGTAGGGAGGTCACATGGAGGTAGCCAAACAATTCTCCATGAATTTTGATGGAGTCAAAACAAGAGTTGGATCATTGAAATTTCAGGTCACATAGTAGACAATTACAACAACTACAAAAATACACCTGCAAGGTGAGAAGTGGTTCAAGGGAATGGCTCTGGATTCTTCATACTGTATTTATTATTTTAAGATAGAATTTTAGAATGAAAATATGTCAAAAGGGGTGCCAAGGAGCCATATGCTAGAACACCATGACAAGCTGCTATGAGTAATCCAAAGACATTTCACTTGCGAGGGGCATTTCAACATGGTTTACCTATATCATATCAGACTCCTTATGCATTTCATAGGTAAGAAATATTTAAATATTCCATTTTATCTTTATATAAGATTGGGGAAGATAGATGACAAAGTACATGCAAAGTCTAAGAAATTTGAACCTAGTCTCTTTCATTTTGGTCTTATCACACTTTTAGTCCTCGAGGAGCTTAGGAAAACAAATGGAGAATGGGGTTCCTTTTTTCAATATCAGGGTTTTGTGTAGAGGCCACTAGTTCTTCACCATCTAAGGGAAGTACCCTTTCCACAAATGATAAAGCAACTTCTAGCAGTTTAAAAATGAAAAGAGGAAAGGATAAAGAACAACAACCTGCCGTAATTTAAATCCCTGAAACTACAACCATAATTTATCTCAGAAAAGGATCCAAGGAGAAGGAAACATGTAAAGGGATATTGGATCAGGGTGTAAATACATCTGCAAACATTGAACAAACCCTTGACAGTTAGAGAAATAAGATGAAAGGAAAAAAAAACTTCTTTTTACTTCTGAAGCAGCATAAATGGAAAAACCTAAGAGACCCCTAACTATGTCATCCATGAAGAAGCTAATCCATACATATGAGGCATCCCCCTATCATGAAGCTGAGGAAATTGTGGAAGTCCAACCTCCATGAAGTAAAAATGCTATCTTCAGTCCATAAGTACTTGAAAAAGAGACACCTAGTAGACCTGTGACCAGATCAACAACAAGGAAACTGGTTCATGATGAAGACATTAGATATGAGATGCTTGCTCATTGTGTAGCTAAAAAAGTTGTTGAAACTCAATCTCCTTCAGAAGAAAATAACATGACAATTAATAGGCTCATAAAACAACTAAAAGAAGCTCAGGGTGTGATTGTACAACTGAGGGAAGAAAATAGAAAAATGAAAAGAAAGATAGCATAACACTTTGAATTATGTGAAGGAGCCTTGGAAAAAAACGAGAGGATGGTTAAGAGGTGTCTTCCCCTACACAAACAAGTAAAAAACTTATACATATAGAATATAACATTACATGCAAAGGATAGGTTAAATAAAGAACATACTTCAAAGAAGAATCTTGATTTGTTAGTTGAGGTGGAAGTAGAATGAATTGGAAATACTCAATATACATCATGTCTTTGTTGATTGAAGTTTGCTCAAGTTTTGGAGATGATGAATGAATCCTGGATCGGTTTTGCAGCATCTGTAGTCAGAAAAAAGAGATTTCGCAGAAAATTTCCCAGTTTGCTGTGAAATGGTATAGTCAACACAAATCAATCCTATTCAGCTTCAACCTAAGGGGAATGTGTTAAGTCAGAAAAAGAGATTTAGCAGCAAATTTACCAGTTCGCTACGAAATGGTATAGTCAACACAAATCAATCCTATTCAACTTCAATCTAAGGGGAATGTGTTAAGTCATCATGAGGATCAAAATATCAACCTTTTTTGCCACCAAATTTTTGTAGATGAGATATGAAGCAGTTGTATTAGTTAGCTAAAATTAAATCCTAAAATACAGGAGTATGGTGCAATTAGTTATTAATCTGTTGTAACTCCTTCTAAAATTAGAAACCCTAAAGATTTCGACCCTCTTGAGTTGGAATGTAATGTAAATCTATATATGATAAAAGAAACAAGGGTGAAATGGTTCAGGACTTGAGAAAAAAGACTTCTTGGACATTGTGTATTCAATTTTGATGTTGATATTAATGAAAATATTTTGAGCAGAAGTAATTCAAGATTTTTGTCTAAGAGATTCTTGTGTTAGTAATCTGTAGTGTGTTTTATTTGTGAATGTTTTCCATATTGTTAACCATGTTTTTTATTCTTCTATTTTGAATGGATGATTATAGATAGAGAATTCATCGTTGATGCTCTTTATCTCACATTCAACTTCCTACATTAATCTTCTGATATTGTAACATAATTCATCCACTGACATGTGCTCTATTATGATTGATGTGTTGCTTTCTTCTCACCACCATATTACAATATCTTTGATGACTGACAGATTCCTAGCTACCCAACCTTTGAAGTGCATTTGTTCATATTAACCAGTTTTGAAAGCTTTTATTTGACATCTCTTTATTATGACTCCATGCCCCAATGAGCGTTTCACTCAACCCTACCACCATATTTTAAAATCCTCACTTAATTGAAGGTTTAGCCACTATTCTTGATCAAATAACCAGTTTTTCTATGGCTGAGTTATAACAAAGAGATACCTCTTTGGGTTCGAAGGGCTAGCTTCCAATCTGCAAGTTGGTTGTGGTTACCTCTAGGTTTTCCTTTCACAGCCAAGGAGACAGAGTGATAACATAATCAAGATAGGGAATCAAACATATGCTTTGGAGTTGTTAAAGACGAGACGTGAGGGATCAAGTGATCCTTGACAGAATCTACCATGATTATCTTTTCATTGACCAATCTCTTCTTGTGTTTTTCCTTGGCTTCATCTCCCTCAGCTTCGTAAATTCTTCCTTGACAAATCCATGCTCGGAAGCTATCAACACCCTCAAGCTTCTCATCAATATTAGTGCGGATAATCATTTTTCCCTGTGAAGAAAATACGACAATAAATTAAAATTTCAAGGAAGGATTTTGAACTTACCAGAGAGTGTGCTATGCCAAGATGAAATCTAATCCAAGTTGAATTTTCAACTGTCTTGACGTGTTGATCTAGGGTTTTATGAGGAAACCCTAATTTTCCAACTTTTGATTTTTGGAAATATAATCCAGAGGATAGATGCGCCATCCTAATGTGACTTCCTTGATGTTCTTACTCTTCCAAACCTCCTTTAGGAAATATATGATGCCACCTCCTAGGGTTTTATGCAGAAACCCTAATTTTCAAAATTGCAGAAACTGAAAACTTCTTTAAGGAAAAGGTGCACACGGATTAGAGAAGCATTCCCAAGGCTTTGATTTCCCCAAGGATTTCCTCAATACTGCGCAAATGGAGTTTTTCAGGCCTGCTCTGACACCATGTTGAATTTTTGACTAAAGCAATTAACTAAATTCACGTTCTTTAACTTTTAACAATTATTATAATGACTGCATAGAAGAGAATCACTGAAAGAATGGAATCCACATCATACACAAGATTTACCCCGGGAAACCCTCTTGGGGAAGAAAACCCAACAAAACTTCTTCAGTATAGTTTTGTTAACAAGAACAATGTCTTTATTTAAGAGATGTCTCACAAAGCAGAAGATCCTCCACAAACCCTAACCAGAATAGAGTAGCACACCACTTGACCAAGATAGACTTTAGTAAATAGACCAAAATCCTTCATTAAACACCTCCTTGTTGAAGTTGCGTCTCCCTCTAAGACATGGACATTTTTTTCTTGAGAGAGAGAGATTGTTGTGTGTGTTCTCCAAATGAGGTTCTAGGCCTCTTATAAATACTAGTTGGGCCAACTGTTGGCATAGGGGAAGAACCAGGGTTCAACGCTTCAACAACGCACCAAAAAAACCTTAACTACCGGCCCTTTCGGCAACACCTGCGAAGCAGATGAAGTATCACCCGAGGTAGAGGCAGGGGTGGTTGCAGGACTCCAGTGTCTGCAATCTTAGTTGGAACACAGATTTGTGATTACAACACCTTAACATAACACTTAGAAATTATCATTCATTAGTATCTATACTGTATTTACTTTGCAGATAAAACCCTAATTACAGAGCAATGTAATATTCACTCAGATCTACCACATCTAAACATATCATATCTAACATTCATTCACATCACTAAGTACTAAGCTATCATAGCATGTCCATCTAAGCATACATTACTACACTAAGAATTAACCATATGAACAATAAAACAATCACAATGCACAAAGCAACCATAACATAGGATATACATGGTTCACCCCTAGCCTAGGGCTATGGCCACCAACTCTTCTTCTCTTTATTATCTTCAGTCAATCATCTACATGCACAGAGCCACAAGATCCTACTCTGCATAGGATCGGAGATCTGCGCGCACTCAGCCATATCGTCCTTCCCTGACCTAGGTTACAAAACAAATCCTTTACACAATCTCTTACAGTCACTTGCACTTAGCCTTGCAAGCTTCACACAGTATGCACAAAGCATGTAGAACTATCACTTGCACTTAGCACATCATCACAAAGACATCTATATCGACCTTCTTCTCTTTCTTACATCACCTAGATGTCTATTTATACATTACAAAATGGGCCTAAACATGTGTAAACCCATGGGATGACATCCCCATACCCGTTACATAAGCCCAAAACACAAAAATCCGTAAAAAGGGGCCGAGATTTCGCGATCTCTGCTTCGACTTGTGCTCCACCTTCGACAACCCGTTGAAGTCCAAAAATAGGTCAAACCTGACCAAGGATCTCCAAATCTTGGTCAAGGGCCAACAGGCCCCCAACACTCACCTGTGACTCGTCCCACATCACTATGCTTTGGTTAATTCTTCCTCAAAAGCCTCAAGCTTCTTTGACCTGTTGCTACACCAAGGCCTCCTGCTCGATGAACTCCTAAAGAACTGCCTCGTTCATAGGTCCCTCTAAGCACTGTTTGACTATAGTGACTACTTGCTCTAGTTCTGCTCCTCGTCCTTCAATCTCCTCAAACAATTGACAAGTTGTATCCTGGACTAGCTGGAACCTCTGAGTCACTTCCATGACTTTGCTCTGTATGGCATGGACTTTCTATTGAACAATGCCTTGTTCTTGTGTTCTTTTCATTATTTCAACTGCAGACAAGATCTTCAACTGTGCCTGTACCGTTGTTGCTTGCTGATTTGCTTCCTGGAGTTGGGACTCTAGAGTCTTTAGTTCAGGATCCTCAGTAAGTCGTTCATAATTTTGTGCATTGCGATCACTGAGCTGTTTACATTCCATGGTGAAGGTCTTGATTCTCTCAATTGTGCTCTGAGCAGTTTCTTCTCTTTGATCTCGCACGTCCTGCAGAGTGTTTGGCACTGACTGTAGCTCTAGTTCTGTTATTCTCTATTGAAGCTGTTGGATGGCTTCAGTGAGCTTCGCTACTTGATGCTCTACTGGGTCTTCCTCCTTTTTCTCTAAGTCCGTCACAAAGAGGAGTGCTCTTCTGATTGCTTCTTTTACTCCAACCTGCTCAGCGAGCAGCTATCCCTTCTCTCACTGGATTTGTTCTTTCTCTTCTTCGAATTTTGATTGGAGGTCAGCCTTCTCCTGCTACGCAATCCTGCGTTGCTCTATCACTGCTTCTTGTGCTTGCTTGAGGGCCACCGTGGGCTATTTATTTTCTTCTTGTGCACAACGAAGGCGAGCTTTGATCCCATCGGTTATTCTGCAGAGTTGGGTAGGCTCATCTCCCAAATCAGGTTCTTATGATGGCAGGGGCACAGTGGACATTGCACAGCTGGAGTGAAGGGCTTGTTGAACTCCTCTCAGCTCTGTCTCAATTCTATCATACATGGATTCTTTTTTGGCTTCGCTGTTATGCAAAATGTCCTGTGAGGCGTCTGATACAACTGCGATGATGAAGTTGAAGTCATCGAGCATGAGCACAATCTGAAACTTGGTCTTACTAGCTCTGGATTTCTTCCGCAAGATAGGTTTCATGGGAGAAACCTTTCTTTTATTAGATGGATTAGTATCATCAACATGATCCCTAGGCAGTGTTACTTCGCCTTACTTCTACTGATCTTATTTCCCATTGTTCTCTTCTTTATCTACTTCGTCGTTACCTCCTCCTCCAAGTGATTCTGAAGTAGTTTCTTTTGATGCATTGCTCAGGTTTTGTACCTCTTCTATATTCTTCCTTCTGCTGGTTCCAAGTGTGTCATGTTCTTTGCGAGTGGCCTCTAGGATTCCAATTAGTTTGGGATCAGACAACTCTATAGGGTCAACATGGATAAGGAGCTCTGCAGGCCAATCCTTAGTTATCTCTTCTAGGTCCTCTTCTATGAGCTCATAGTATGATTGAATTTCTTCTTTACTCTCGTCTGCATGTGAAGTGATATAAGTAAAATGCTGATATGTGCAGAACTTCATAAGGGGCCTGAACCAATGTAGAGTGTTCGGTGTCATATGAGGGACAAATGCGATGGCCCTCTTTAACTGGAGATAGTAGGTATGGAATACTGTGTTCGACTACAACTGTTTTCCCATATCGCTCAAATACTAGAGCATGGTGAACTTCACAGCGAGTGGCTCAAACAGCTCAATGTCGGGGAAGGTATCACCTTCCAGCATCTCCCAAGCTGTAAATGTGATGAGGATTAGGAGCCAGCTAAGGTGGAACTCATAGCCCTAATCCTGAGCTTCGCGACAATCCAATTCTAACTAGTTGACTAAGTACTTTTCCCAATTCATCTGTAGTCCTTTTATGCATTTTCCAGTGAGGTCAACAACGAACCCTGTGACCTGTGTAGGTCTGCTCTTTCTCACTAGCTTCCCTGTGATCAGCTGTTAGGCCAGGCGCACTGAGACATTCTGGATAGAGGCTACCTTGTGTCCTCCCGTTCCCTTTTCTACATCGCCATAGGTATCCTTAATCCTCTGTTCCAGGGAACGATTTGCAACCTTCCATGGGTAGAAGTCTTGCGGGTTTGGTCCCTGCATGCTCAATCCAGTGATCCTATGGATCAACGTTGGGTCAATGGTGATGCGTCTGTATAGCCATAGATAGCCACCATGGTAACACGAAAATAGGAGCCTAACGCATGCGTTAACTTCCTGGTGCCTTCCAAAATTCAGTATCTTCATTATGTTCAGGATAGTGGACTGCGTGATGTTCATAGTCCATGGTTGGGGGATTATCCTCGAGTTCTTCCCCTTCATCCGAGTCAAATACCTCTGAGGGGCGAGCATGTTGTGGTTCTTTCGATTTCCTAGGTTGAAGTCACTGAATTTTAATGTCATGATCTTGTCTAGATGGGTTCAAACTGCACGTATCCCCTTCGAGAGGTATGCAGTAACCAGGGTGTAATCAAATCCCCTTGGGACATTGTCATGACTCACTGTGCTAGCTAGGGGCGGTATGTAGTTGAGCAAGATAGACGAGATCAACTTCGCATTCACCAAGTCATCTCGATGCTTGGTTCTTTTCTCGGCTGTGGTTTGGGATGGTCCAGATCCATGAGTAGTCAATGAAGAGGCTTGCACTCCTCTTGTCGATGAAGCTTGAATCCCTGCGGACATTACTTTTTTGGCCATTAGATCGATTAAGACTTATTCTACATACTTTTCAACTGCGCTAAGTTCGTCCGACATACACGCTCTATATCGGATACTCAGGTCGATGAAAAACCGTTCAACAGGTGGTCGAGTCTTAGTAAAAACAACACATAAACAATGAGTTCTCTCGTTGGCACGAATACAATTTGAAAAAGTATTCTCGGTGCAACAATCGACAGAATAAGTAGACAACGGTGTAACAGATCTCTCCAATGGGTGAGAAGCCTTCATCAATGCAGTTCTGTCCATTACGACGTAGTCCCAATGACCCAATGGCGAGCTTTCTGGCCATAACTACTGTTCTAACCGTTCAGGGTGTCAGTCTAACGGTTATAATGCTTCCAACGGTCATATCTCTCCGCCATGGAGAAGTGCCACTTGGTGCTGTTCTGATATCCTGACAAAGTTCCAGTTTTGCAAACCTACCTTCTGCAAAGTCTCCTCCGGAACCTTCTGCAACTTTTCTAGCTTTGCTCTCTTCTTACCGATCTTTCTAGCTTTCTTCCCTGTGATCTGCATCTTGGTATTCCTCTTTCCATTTTGATTCTTATATGCACTCAACATAGTAACTTTACGCTGATGAGATTCTGTCATAGGGTTCAAGGGTAATACTATTTTTCTGTCTGGAGTAGGTGCTCTACTTTCCTGTATGGATAGGTTCTTCAAGTCTTCCTGCCTTTTTTTAGCTTCGAAAACCCGGTCTCTAGTCCTAAGTTGCTTCGACTTGTCCTCCTGTTCTTCTATCAAGCATGCCATTCTCCTAGTCATGAAATCTTTTAATTCTTGCTTTTTCTGTTCTAGGGCCTCTTCTTCTTTTATCTGGATCTGATCTCTCTCAATCTAGGGTTTTCCTAATAACATAGCAAATGGGGCGCTATTCTCATCTAATTTAACAACCTCAAATTCTTCCTTTGTCGAAGCTCCATGAGCACACATAGAGGTCTGGGTAAGTCTTCCACTTAGGGTTATCAATTTTCCTCTAAAGAATCCTATTCCTCATAATGAAGGAACCATAGTAGGCCTTCCCAAAATTTCCCAAGTACTTTATGTCATGACAGTCTCCTGTGTTTCCTCATCTAGAACACAGTCTATGTCTAAGTCTCCTATTCTTTCTTCTATAAATTCTTTTTCTTTGAATATCTCTGATAAGTTGATATTTCTGTGATCATTCAGGGTTTCTTTTATTCGTAGTAATACAGTTTCTGATTCTTTCTGAGGTTCTACCATGGTCTTAGTTTTTGAGTCTTTCTCATGTTTATCTTGTTCCATATTCATTCTTTCCAGTTTAGCAATCATTCTAGGGAAATCCAAAACTTTGTGGTCCATAGATTTACAACAAAGACAACTAGGTATTCTATAAGGGAAATACTTAGCAAGATGGTCTGGTCTTCTGCAACTGTAACAAAGAGTTAATCCTCTCTTTCTCTTAAATGATCCCCAACTTTGTATGTACTGTGCACTAGGGTCACAGTAATTAACCTGCAAAAAATTCTTCCTAGGATCCTGCATCCATTTGTTAGTCCAAACATTGTTTCTATGCATAGGAATAACATATCTTTCATCAGATCTACTCATATCGAACCTTCTATCTTCTAACCATTCCCTAGTTTTCAGACTAGGATAAAATTTATCAAATATACCTAGATCCATACTTTCGAAACAAAAATTTCCACTTATCTTACCTTTCTCAGAGCACAAAGCTTTCAAATATTAAAAATTTTCACTGTTCTTACATATTTTAGAGCATAGAGCATTCAGATCATACCTGTTTTCATCAGATCTGCTTCCTTTCTTAGCACAGAGCTTCGCAAGTCAAGCAACAGATCTACGCATAGAGATTCCTTTCTTTTCCTCAGTTCCCAACAATCACAATTTCAGGTCCCAGCAACAGAACCATTTGTTGGCACAGGGGAAGACCTAGGGTTCAATGCTTCAACACCACACCAACAAAACCCTAACTATCAACCCTTTCGGCAACACCTGCAAAGAAGATGAAGTCTCACCCGAGGTAGAGGCAGGGGTGGTTAAGAATCCAGTGTCTGCAACCTTAGCTGGGACACACATCTGTGATTACAACACCTTAACATAACACTTAGAAATTTCCATTCATTAGTATCTAGCCTGTATTTACTTCACAGATAAAACCCTAATTACATAGCAATGTAGTATTCACTCAGATCTACCACATCTAAACAGATCAGATCTAACATTCATTCACATCACTAAGCACTAAGCTATCATATCATGTCCATCTAAGCATACATTACTACACTAAGAATTAACCATATGAACAATAAAAGAATCACAATGCACAAAGCAACCATAACACATGATATACATGGTTCACCCCTAACTTGGGGCTACGTCCACCAACTCCTCTTCTCTTTATTATCTTCAGTCAATCATCTACATGCACAGAGCCACAAGATCCTACTCTGCATAGGACAAGAGATCTACGTGCACTCATCCAGAGATTCCTTCCCCAAACTAGGTTACAACACAAAGCCTTTACACAATATCTTACAGTCACTTTCACTTAGCCTTGCAAGCTTCACACAATAAGCACAAAGCATGTACAACTATCACTTGCACTTAGCACATCATCACATAGATGTCTATATCGAACTTATTCTCTTTCTTACATCGCCTAGATGTCTATTTATGAATTACAAAATCAGCCTAAACATGGGTAAACCCATGGGCCAACATCCCCATACTTGTTACATAAGCCCCAAACCCAAAAATCCCTAAACATGGGCCGAGATTCCACGATCTCTGCTTTGACTTGCACTCTGCCTTTGACAGCCTGTCGAAGTCCCAAAATAGGTCAAACCTGACCAAGGATATCCAAAACCTAGTTAAGGGCCAACACCATCCTAAATTAGGTCTGGGCCAACTTGACACTTTACTAAGGCACAATAAGGCCAACTTTACAAAAGATACTTTATAAATAACATTTGACCTTTTCATAATGGTGCAATAGGGTCGAATTGAAAAATACAAATTTATAATTTACATTTGACACTTTACAATGGCACAATAGGGCCAACATGATTAATTACAATACAATAAGAATATATTCCACTGCTACTCAAAACTTTAACAAAGGTAACAATGCCTCCTAACTCTGATAGACCACACAAGATAACATTCATGGATTTTTCATTATGTTCACTAGCCTTCTTACCGACATTGTATGTTGGTGTTACAACAAATTTTGCCTCACTCCATGTGTATTGCTTAGATGGCCTTCCATTTACCTCTACAGAATTGAAGTCCCTTTTTTTGTTCACTCTAGAGACAAAAATACACATTTTTGTGCATATACACACCCTACTAGTTATACAACATGCGTATACATATGTTTCTCCACTACAGACTGCATACATTGGGTTTGGTGCTCAAAAATTAAAAAATATGTTGGGTTTCCATGCCATGTCACATGATCCATGATCCTTGATCTTCCATCTATTGGAAACACTTTGACTCAACCATTCAGTTCCATTTGGAGGCTATAAATTGAGCCATATCCAAGCCTAATGAGGAATTCAACTTGGAGAGAAAAGACACTCTGGAGAAATTTCACTTCATATTGAGTCTGCATCCCTTTGTTGTTGAAAGTATGAACTTCTTGTGTTCAGCCCCCAAGTTCTTCCTACTTTGTGATGGAGAACCCCATTGAATCCTACATATGAGATTTCCTTTGCAGAGGATTGAAGTGGTGGAGGCCCAATTGGAGGGACTTAGTTTCTCGGTACCAATATGTTTCATTATAGAAGTTTTTCGCCTTTGTACTTCTATTGATTACTTTAATAGGAATACTCTTTTCTTGTCCAATTGATATCTTGCAAATATTTGAATTACTTTCCATGGGTGTATTTTTCATGTATGCTAATGGATTATACTAATTTATATGATGGCATTGTATTTCATCACCACATGCTTGGGTATCTTGGTTGTTGAGGACAAGTTGCATGTATAAAGCTTTGGGTCATGTTCTCAACGATGGTCTTGTTTGAACGTCCAGAAGAGGTAAGATTCTAGCCTTTTCTTGTTAGCATTTCATTTATATAAGATACTTGAGATTAAAGTTGATTTCTAGGTTTCGTTCTGTCTGTTGTGGTTTTCCCCTAGCCACAGAGAGATTTTCCTTGTAAAAAAATTGGCGAATCCACTGGGGAGATCTCCTTTTTTTGGGTATTGAGTGTTTTTATCCTTGATCTTCTCTCTGTTTTCCAGAGTTTCCTTGTCTCCTATTGCTTGACAGCCTACATTTTTCCTTTCATCTAAGTTTCTTGGCTTAACCCTTTCCCTGGCAGTGTTTTGTTTGGTATACATGGTTTTCCCTTGACATACGCGTACATATGTGAGCTTTCTACCTTTAGGGAGCGTATATATGTGTCTATTCCTTGAAAAATCATGTACATCATCTCTTAAGTCTTGCTGGTTGAGTTTGGTAGTTGTTGGTTAAGTTTTACCGGTTGTTGAGTCTTCTTGGGTCCCTTTTCTGATTGTTACGTGCCTACAGAGTGATAAGAAGCCTTTTATTGTTGAATTTTTGGGCGAACTCCTTTATTGTCATTTTTCTCATTTGTTGTCCTTGAATACTAGTCCGGGTAGTTTCTTCTTGGTTTCTTGCTTGGCTTGTCTCTTTTTTCTTGCAGTGGGGCCTTCTCGTGAGGTTGTTATTTAGTCCTTGCATTTTCTTTTGATTATATCGAAAATACAAAAATATTTGGTTACTTGCATTGTACTTATGGAATTTGTAGTTTTGATTACTTTGCATTGATTTTGATGTATTTGGAAAGATTGCACTACATTACACTTGTAGAGATTACATTGTGGAAATTGCATTTAGAAGCATACCGTCTCTTTGAAATTCAAGACTAGTACTTAACAATATTTTTATATTTGTTTCTTTTTATATGCTGAGTCGTAATACCATCATTTTCATGATCACACCTATTGAGTAAGAAGAAGCCATTAAAATTAACGCTAAATAATTAAAATTGATTAGAAACGATTTTGTTTTTCAGGGTAAACAAACAAGTATAAGACCTAGGGCCTTGGAATAAGATTTTGTGAGTAAAATTCTCTAAGGCTATAAAACTGAACGTATGTGTCTGACCATGGAGTGGTGAAACGCATTGTATAATTGGTGTCCTCAGGAGGCTCCACTCACACCAGAGTTAAGCACGAGGTTGTGTGAAGTTGGTTGCAGAGATAACCCTCTAATACCTTCCTAGCATTAGAGATATTTCTGGGGTTCTATTCGTATCTGGGGGTCTTATGAGTATCTTTACCTCCATGAGAGGCTGTGATTTTGAGATTTCATGATTTTATACCCTTCCCATACAGTGGACCAAACTTGCGTCTACTCGCCTGAGCATTGGTTATATCATGGTGAATTTAGTTTCTTGACATAGGTAGCCACATGGGTTACTTGCAGGGGTTATTCTATAGATACCCTGAGTGAGATAAGGGTCTGACAACACACATACTTTATAGAGGATCCCCTTTCAGGAGGGGTCTGACTGACTACATTGTGAAGCCTACGTGGGTCCTTATAATTGATTCTGAAATTTCCACTCTATTGTTGTGGAGTCTCATGCCCATGCTGGGCGAGGAATACCTACTTTATTTTGGGAGGTCCCTTTCAACCATTATATCATGTTTGTGTGCATTGGTATTTTGATTTACTTTGGAGTGTGCTCTCTGGTTATTAGTTGGCCTTAGGATTTTGTATTATATCTCGAGTCCTGAGTCATCGCGGAGCAATAACAACCTCCTCGTTGGTCTCATATTCTTTTGAAGTTACCACCACATCTTGATCCTTTACTGAATCTTCCTTCTAAAAGGTGTAGAGTTAATAAGCATGGTGCATATATCTCCACCTCCTAGGCTTGTGATCATCCTACTATGATTAATGAGTCAGATATGAACATCTCGAGAAGTCCTTCAACTCCCCTATCCTCTGTGATTAGTGGGGTCTCTCCGACTCTCTTATCTTCATTGGTGTGGGTGCCAGAGGCCCCCTCATCTAGTGCTTCCCAACCCGTGAGCTCTGCTCGACCCATGGGAACAAATCCTTTTGTATTTTCGTTCGGTATTCCAAATCATTATTCTCAGTCAATACTTTCAGCCTGTATTCCATTTTCTTTTGGTATGCCTGACATGATGTTGCACTTGTCATTCTCCATTTCGACGACCAACATGAATCCTAGTTTTGGGTCTGGGGGCACAATGCCTGCTTATGTTCCTTTATCATTTGGTGGAGGTCATATTCCCTAAGAGACTCCTATGGTTGGAGGTTGGAATCCTCTTTCCTCCAGACCTAATCCTAGATTCAATGCTCCAAGATGGAGTGCTCAAATGGGTGGTCAATTTACTTCCTATATTTTGTCTGTCATTCCCTCTTCCTCCATGCCGATTCCGATGAATGAATTTATTATGACGAATCACCCTCTCTCCTCTGGTGTTCCATTTGAAGGGAGTCAGTTTCATGGTATGGGAAACCCCCAACACAGAGGTCCTTCATCTGGGTGTGACGCATATAATCCTTATCATGCTGCTTTTGCAGGTATGGTGCCCTTACAACCTTTCATGAATCAATTAGGAGGAGGATAATATCCTACCGGATAGGGTCATGGTATATAATAGAACCCTGGATGTTCTGCAATCTATTAACCCCAATATTTCCTGGGAGCATGGGCTCATACGACGCAACCCCGTCTCCCTTTTCTGGCCACGATAAATCTTCTAGATTTTTTGAAGTTAATGAATGACCCTATGAATCACGATCTTTCATGCCCCCCCGTCCCCACCAAACTTCCTTCGGACATTCCAAAATTTGAAGGCAAGACTGGTGAGGACCCGGGTGATCATGTGACTACTTTTCATCTTTGGTTCTTACCTAACTCCCTAAATGATACTTCTATTCATATGAAGCTATTTCACCACACGCTCACAGGGGTCACTGCGAAGTGGTACATTGAGATACCTAGGGGAACATATGAAAATTTCAATTAGATGGTATTGTTTTTTCTCAATCACTTCCAATTATTGGTTTGTTACGATGCTTGCCTAGAACTTTTGTTGACCCTTCGCCAAGATAAAACCACACATATTTACAGTCATATCCAAGAGTGGCATAGACAAAAGAGGTTGATTAAAGCCTACATTCCTCCAAAGTTTCTTTTGGAATGGTTCCTCAAGTCTTTGTTGCCTTAAATTTCAAAGAATGTTTCTACATCCAGAGTAACATTTGAGGAAGAATCCATATTCAAAGCCCAACAATTAGACCTTATATATGCTCAATATAGGATTCTTTATGAAATTATCCTCGACGCACCACGGTCAAACTATGATCCTAGACAAAAGCATGAACCTCATGTCGATGGCATCATAGGATCCAAAAATTCTAATACTACAGACTTGGTGACGAACCGGTTGAAATATTTGTCTTTAAGCCAGCATGTAGTAGGAAAAGCTTTGACTTCATCCTCCTCCACCACCCATTCGACGGATGTGCATTCTGTACAATTTTCGTCAAACCTGAATGGTAACGAACAACCAGGAGGGAATAAGAAGAAAGGACGAGGTAATAATCATAAGGGTGGGAAAAATAATAATAATAAAGCCAAGGATGAAAATAATAATGATAAATCAAATAATAATGCTGGTGAGGGAAAGATAGAAAAGAGGAAGGTGAAGTTTCCATATAAACTTTGTAAATATGATCACCTTACCCACTTGTGCCGCAAAATCGAGGAAGCCTCAAGGATCTTATAGCAACTGCCCACTGTGCAGACAACCCCGTTTCCACATAATCATCACAAGGCCTCGAGGACCTCCAACACCAAAAATGCGTCGAATGTGAGTCAAAACCCCTCGACACATGAAGGTGGCCATCTATGCATCAATATGGTTAAGTCTTAGATTGATGTAGCCACTCAATCTCACGATTACGGTTCTTCACAGATTGTTTAAGGTCCATAGCCTCCTCCTCCCCTGGAAACACCCTTGTAGAATATCGAAAATCCGAAACCTCTACCCCGTATTCCGAAAAGAGTACTTAAGCACTTTGCCCAAAATCCTAATGCAAGAGCCGCCCAAAAATATTCGATTGTTGAAGATTTGGGCCAAACCCCATGCACGATGTCAGCTTTGGAGGTGCTCTAGATGTGTCCTTCACAGAGGAACGCCTTGTTATCTACATTAGGATATCTAGACCCATGTGGCTCAAAGATTATCAAGTTTGATGTCACATATGTTAAGTCTATCTTACCTTACCACATGGCCTTTCAAATCCATGTGGAGTACAAAAAAATTACCATCAAACATACTGTAATTGATGAAGGTGCTGCGACATGCACAATGTCCCTTGCTTGTTGGAAAGCCATTGTCTCTCTGACCTTGTCTCAATCAATGACTATGTTGAACACATTTGATGGGTGTTCTTTCAAACCCCATGGGATCCTTCCCACTTTCCCGGTCCAGTTAGGTGGAAAAACTGTGGAGGTCAGCATCAAGGTGGTTGATGCACCTCTCAACTACAATTTACTACTAGGGCATAATTAGAGTTATGCCATCAAATTTGTTGTGTCATAAATTTTCTGCACTTTATGTTTTCCTCATGAAGGGAAGATAGTGATGATTGATCAGTTTTCCTTTGCGCACGCTAGTCCTAGTGCATCGATTGGACCTTTGGTCCCTGTGATGGATAATTCTCAGCAGGAAACCGAGGATGTTGGTGTTGGGATGTATTCCTCCTTGATGGGTAGTTTTGATTTCATGGCACCAATTCACCATATTCATGCCATTTCCAGTGAGTCTTCATTGTCGATGACATCCATTCCTTTCTGTACTTAGTATCTCAATGACCCTTGGAATCTACCTTCCCCGACTATGTCGTATGAAGGTCAGTCACACATTGGGATGGCAATGCCATTGTCAGCAACATAAGTTGTGTATCAGGATGTTCTAGATGCTGCTGCTGACCTAGATCCTTCCTCCTCATGGACGGATGAGGTGGATCTAGTTTTAGAGCCCATATGGGCCGCTCAAACATCTTGTTCACATGATTTCCTCTAAGATACTTTACCTTTGGATGAATCCATCTAGAGGCCACGTCTGGTCCTGATAGGCCTTAGGACGATATGCATCATTGATCCTATTTTCTCCCAGAGCGTGTTAGGATTGAACATGATGACTTTAGATCTTCCTTGAGAGAGATGGTTGGTCACGTTTTGGTTTCGTTAGATACACATGGAATTTATGTGAAAGGAAACATGGTGAATATTTATCCTACCATCGCAATCGACATCTCTTGTACTCCTGGTAAAATAAAAAATGTATATATTGGTGCAGATTGTTTGCTTGAAGAAATTCAGATATACACTGATCTCTTCAAAGAATTATGAGATGTATTTGCTTGGTCATATGAAGAGATGCCAGGGATCGACCCCAACATTGTCGAACATGAAATTAAATCCTATTCGAATGATAAACCTGTTCAATAATGTCTTAGAGTTGTTAATCCTAGGAAGGCCCCCACTATTAAGGAAGAAGTAGAGAAGCTACTCAATTCTAGTTTCATCTACCCAGTTCCCTTGAATGAATGGGTTACCAACCCCATTCCTGTAGATAAAAAGAAAGGAACTGTCCGTGTGTGTATGGATTTTAGGGACCTAAACAAGGCTTGTACTAAAGATGACTTCCCCACTCCTTTTATTAACCAGATTCTTGATGAGTGTGCAAGAAGCAAAGTCTTTTCCTTTATGGAAAACTTTTCAGGGTATAATAAAATTCAGATCAAACCCAAGGATCAACAGAAGATGTCGTTTATTTGTCCTTGGGGTACCTTTTCATACCGGAAAATGCCTTTCAGTCTTAAAAATTTTAGAGTGACCTTCCAATGTGCCATGACCTTTCCATTTCATGATATTAAGGATATCATCGAAGCTTATCTAGATGATCTTGATGCCCACTCTTGTAAAAGGGTTGATCACTCAACTAATCTTCGATTAGTATTTGAGAGATGTCATTATTATCGCATTCGTTTGAACCGTCACAAGTGCATCTTCTGTGTTAGGTTTGGTCATATTTTAGGATTCATAGTGTCTGCATGGGATCATGGTTGATCCTATGAAGGTTGAGGCAATACTTTGGTTGCCTCCCTCACACAACATTCATAAAATTCAAGGTTTATAGGGGAAGGCTAACTTCCTGCGTCATTTCATAGTGAACTATGCTAATTTAACTAAAGGTTTCATGCATCTTTGAAGAAGGACACTCCGTTCATATGGGATGAGCAAGCCGAGGAATCCTTTGATGCTCTTAAGAAATATTTGGTATCGTCACCTATGGTGAAGCCCTTGGACTACAATAGAGATTATTTGCTTTATATCTCCGCGTCCGAAGGGACAGTTGGTATGGTACTAGTTCAGGAGGATGATGAGCTCCATGAGCACATTTTTTACTATCTTAGTCAAAACCTGGTTGGTCCTGAACTTAAATACTCTCATGTAGAGAAGCTGGCTTTGGTTGTTGTACCTGCAGTTCAGATATTACAAAATTATATGTCACTGTTAAAAACTACTGTATTTGTGGATATCAATCCATTTCAATACATCCTTATCAGGAGTATCATAGGGGGGAAATACAATAAGTAGATTTTTTTTTTGCACGAATTTGATCTCGATTTTTCTTTTACGAAATCTAAGAAATCACTAGTTTTTGCTGAATTGATGTCGTACTTCCCTAGACTAGATGTGGAAATTTTTCACGATGATTCATTCGCGGATGAACATATTTTCCTTATCTCATATTCAAAACTTTATTATGGAGACATTTTAATCTACCTTCAAACCTTGAAGCTACCCCAACATCTGTTGAGAGATGATCGATGACGTATATGTCACCAGGCTAAGAACTACCTTATTATTTGCGACACTTTGTATCTTTGAGGGGTGGATAATATTTTATGTCGTTGCTTGACCCATGAGGAAGATGAAGTTGTTATCAATGAATGTCATAGTGGGGCGTGTTGTGGTGATTTATCAGGGCTTGGAAAAACCCAAAATATATTGTGAGCCGATTATTTTGGCCGTGAATTTTTAAATATTGCATTGAAGTGGTCAAGAAGTGTCACCCTTTCTAGGTGTTCACTCGAAAAATGCAGTCACACCCAACCCCTCTTCACCTAGTCATCACCGTCGGTCCCTTCACCAAGTGGGGGGTGGATTTTTTGGACTGCAACCCAACTTTGGCTGGGGGCACCAATATATTATCATGGTCGTGGATTATTTTACTAAATTTGAAGAGGTCATGCCTACCATTAAATCCGATGGTAAGACTGCAACATTCTTCGTGTTCAATCAGATTATAGCCCAGTTCAAAATGCAAAAAGAGATAGTCACTAATCATGACAGTCACTTTCATAATGAAATGATAATGGATTTAGCATCAAAATTTGGGTTTAAACACGGTCATTCTTCCCCTTATTATCCCCAGGAAAATGGACAGGTAGAGGTGGTGAATAAATCTCTCAAGAACATTTTGCAAAAAAAAGTTAGCCAGAGTAAATATTACTGCCATGGGATGCTTTACCATGCACTTTGGGTATACTGAACCACGATAAAGACTTCCACTGGTTTCTTTCCTTTTTCAGTTAGTACATGACATGGAGTATATTATTCTGATTGAATGTGAAATACCTCCCCTTATTGGCAATTGATCTCCTACCCGACACATCTAATCTTGAAGAATGCATCGTGCACCTAGATCACCTCAATGAGCAACATCGAGACGCCTCTATGACTATCAAAGTGAATAAACGATGTGTTAAGGTTCAATACGATAAGTATGCATATCCCCAACAGTACGCTGAGGGTGACTTGGTTCTCCTTTATGACCAAGCCAAAGAACTGTTGGGGCAGGAAATTTCAACCCCATGTGGCACAATGCTTATATCATGTGAGATGTCTTAGAGAAAGGATCCTAAGAGTTAGAATATTATGAGGGAAGTATGCTGGATGAGCCCATAAATGGGTTCTACCTTAAAATGTATTACACTTGAGCCCTTAAACTTGGGCATGACCTTTGTATACTAGTGTATCTTAATTTATATACTTCTTTGTCTTTTACTTTGTGTCATTGGCTTGCTTATCGAGTTTTCCCTTGGTTCGTGGATGCCAATGGAATCTTCGGTTTACTTAGGATTCACATACGGTTCCAGTCATCATACACTAAACATGGATTCCATCGCTTGGGTTATTTACTCACCTGAGGGTCAACTGGTGTCTTCAGGTGGTGTTCATCTGGAGCCATCAACGAATAATGTGGCTGAGTATAGCATTGTTATAGTGATATTACACGATGCCATTTCAAATGGTGTTCGGTATTTAGAAGTTAATATGAACTCCCAATTATTCATATGCCAGTTGAATGTCAGTTACCATGTGAGAGATCCTACTCTACTCTGACAATTCCTACGGGTACGACTTTTGGAACGATACTTTTAATTTCTTACTTACAATCACATCCCTAGAAGTTGTAATCAAGTATCCGATGCATATGATAATTACATTTTAGATTGTAATTTTTCACATAACTAAGTAAATAAAACACATTCATACAGTTATACATTGTAACATATAAGTAAATCCGAAGACCAAATTTTTTATATTTCATCCTTTCAAGTCCAAAAAATATGGTTTCATAGTACAAAATGGGGCTCACACCCCCAAAATACATATATGGCATGTACATATCATAACCATGGAATCTATGCCTGTGGTTCCAGATACGTATCATGATGGCACACTATGGCATTTTCAAGATTCCAAAAGATTCACACCCATGCATAGGGTACACCCACCACCTACCATCGCATCGCCTCTGGCATATCCTCCACTTGAAACATAGAAATCCTGTGCATCAATTGAGATAGGTTCCCCTGTACATTCTGTAGAACTCTCTCTGCATCCCTGCCTCGTAGCTCATCTCCTTGGCCCCTTCACGGATTTCATGGGAATCCCTTTGGTTTCTGTGGACCTATGTTTGTGTAACGAAGCAATTGTTAATACTTGATACCATACACAAATATTTGCGTTTTATTTTTCCTTTATCAGAATTAAAAAAAAATAAAAAAATGAAATATATAAAACCATTTCTTATCAATATCACCATAGGTGGAGCTTTGTGGAAATGGTATGTTAGGGTCCCCTCTGTAATTCATCCCTTCATAAGGATAGTCGTCAATGGCTATGACTTGTCAGTACCACCAGTAAAACAACTCATCATTGTAGGGGGTTGGCACCCTAACACCTCCTAGCTGACTCATCACATTGGTCCACCGTGACATGGATGGATCGTGTAGTCCATATGGAGTAATATCTACTCTAGGGCTCAAGCCTGGAACCCTCTCAAAGAAAAAACTACAAAGTATGGATGCAAATCCGAATTTCCTCATTTGCCCTTGTTTGTAATCCGTCAACTGGCTCTTCATGTTTGCCACTAGTGAGGTACACCAGTCATAAACAGTGGGTCTCAAACACTCCACCACATATAACATGAGTGACCTTGATGCCTGGTGTAATGAGACCGACCCTGATTTCTGTGTGAGTACAAGCACGACGATCGTTAAACTTAGGTTATGAATTGCTTTGATAGGGAGTTGGCTCCCTACTTTATCTGTTCCTGCAACATTGTGGGTGGTGATGTACTCCTCCATAGTTATACCACTTCCAGCCCCCTTGGGCCTTAATATCACCACCTCTACCCAAAAAGACAATCCTATGATAAAGTATATGTTGTCCACTTCAATTCTCAATGGTTTCCCATCAAGATTGAAGGGCTATGTCTCTGGATCCCAATAGTTTACCAGTAACTGGAGCAACCTCAGTTGAGCCCTCATTTCTTTGAGGGACAAAAATTTATAGATCCCACATGATTTCAAATCTTGTTGGGCTGTTGCATACCTCCCCACTACTGCATCCATCTCCTCATTCTCCCTTTCCCTCCATTCAATAACCATCCTGCAAAGGAAATATCATTTTTTGAGTTAAACCCTTTAAAAAAATTGTTCACGGACTTATACACAGGATAACCCTATGAAATTCATGTATAAGGATTCATATACATGTGCAGGCTTCACTTTGCTCGTGTATATGAGGTCCTATATGTGACCCGATGATCTGTCACCCGTGTACATGCTGGTTTCTATGTAACGACCTCTAATACTAAAAAAAGGGGGGCTAAAACTTAAATGTAAACCATTGAAATGGAAGTAAATGGGATGCGAACTTACTTGGTCCAAACAGTTTCTGATTTCATTGATCGTAGCTCCCGCAATCACCACCATAATATCATGAGTAAAATGGCCTCAAAAGTAGTATGTGGGTGAAAAAATCAAATGGTATGGTAAAATTTCTTATTTTTACTATTAAAAGAATATTTTTACCCACGTTGTATAGTTTTACCCCATATTTTCTATTTTTATCCTTATGGACTAATAACACAGTGGAAAGACTTGGTTTTAAGTGGTTTTTTCCAAGGTTTTTAATGGATTTCCAGTGTCATATCGCCCGTTCATGCCTCTAACATGTATATGATTTCACCGACATATAGGATATGTTTTCACTCTGCTTTGAATTCTTGCATCATCCTATTACTGTGACTCATACACCCTAGGTATGAACCCATTTCTTAGTGACATGAAACCTTTTGACTGCTATTAGAGGTGTCGTTATTAAGCGGTAGAGACTTACAAAACATGGGTGCCCTAGTTAGAACCTTTTTTTCATTTGGTGCCCATGCAAAAGTTATTCCATAGGATTGAGAGTTCATTTATAGTCCCAATATGAATTTGCGTTCGAAACCCATTTTCTTACTCACAAGCATTCTGACTATTACATATGGGGCTCCCCTTAGTCTTGGTTAAGCTCTTTTCTGACTCTCAAAAAAATGAAAAGATTGTCGAGTGAACTTGTCTCTTTCACACTCATTAAATGGTTTTGAAAGGACGTCTATTTGGTATAAGTTTAACCCTTTTCCAAACTAAGTAGACTACTTACAAAAAAGGAATACTCTAGTCACCATTGGCTAGAATATTTCTCCTGGGTATTATTTTATACTTTTTCGGGCCTAGGGGATTAAATATACGAAAAAAGACATTTTTGAGTTAAGTTGTAATTGTGATCCATCATCCTGATTGCATTTTTTGGCCTATTTTCGACTCCCGCTTTCTCATTATAAGCCTCTTGCCTCAACAATTTGCATCACTAGCCAAGCAGTTCCTTTCATATATCCTTCACAACTTGACACCTTTTACCCCTAGAGGAAACATCCACCCGAGTGTCCATGCCCTGCATGCACTTCCTTGCATTGAGCATAGGTATGTTCCACTCCTTGGAACTAGTTGCTTACTCATGACACTCTTTTCCTCTCCTATATTATAACATTTCTTTTCCTATGAAAAAAAAAATACGAGTGAGAAAATAATATTATCTTCTATCAATAGCATTCATGTTTCCTTTGAATAGAGGACAAACTATTGAGTCCATTTTCATCCAAGGTTTTAGTTTAGCATGACCTTAGGAACTTGGGCTCATTACTTAGAGTTTACTCCTCTGACTAGTTATTCTTCTAGTCCCTATGAAGATTTTTTTGATGCCTCCTACATCACAAAATTTTATCAGTGATCATTATTAAGTATATGCTTCCTGAGTTATCCATATGTCTCATTCTCTTGTTCAAAGGAAGTTTAAAGGCCATGTCGACCATTTCTTAGAACTCTTGACTTTTCATGTCGGTCATACCCTCAGTGTATCTCATAATCACATGAATTTTTTGTCCTACCTTGCACCTTGGGCCTACTTTCATCATTGGTAGTTAACCTTGTGATCTAGGTGGATATTGGTGGCCACCCACCTATTCCAACTGGCTCCACTTGACAGTTTTTAGTTCAACACATTCTTCTTTACTTATTTGTAATTGTGCGTTTTACACTTCCGGGGATATCTAAATCCTTACACATCTTCCATGTGGATACTGGTGGCCTCCCACCTAATCCAACTGGCTTATTTTTTTATGTTTTCATGTCATCACATCTTTCTGTACTTCCAGGGTCATTTTGAGGCCCTAAACAATGTTTTTTTGTCTCGCCATAGCCAAAACGTAGACGTAGTTAAATTTTGATGGAGTAATGTGTAGTTATCAAAAATACCTTTCCAATGGGCTATCACATGCCTAAAACAGAGGTCGTATGCAAATGTTATGACTCTGGGAAGTTGAGGTACCAACTTACCCATAGGGGCCCACATAAGTTTTGGTGTTTCATCTCCTAGGTTTAGGTTTTTGGATGTCTAGCGTTTTGACATTCATGAGTAATGTTAAAAAGGCCTCTGGAGTCTCATCGTAATGATTCTTCTTAGACATATGCATGTAGTAGCCACATCTCTTCCTAGAGATAGCTACCACCATTTGAGAAAGTGTTTCAGTTCTGCAGTTTTGCAGTTTCAGCCTATTTCATTTATTCAATAGAAGATATTTTCACTAGATATCTGCGTTGTTCTTCATATCCATGTGTTTATTGTATTCAGTCTGTTAATCATTTCGTCCAACCCCTAAATCTAGATCATTGGTATCAAAGTGGTTTTATCTTCATTTATTTTTCTTCGTGCATGTCCCCGACAAGATTTGGGTACAAGAAGTTGGGACTCGAACCAATCGAGCCGTTGCAAGATCGGTCACACCAAGCCTAAAAAAAACCCATGGGGGACGAAAATAAATATGATGGAGAAGGAAATCATTTTAAAATGTTGCTCGAGGAATTCTTTGCGTGGAAAAGGAACGAAATTATGGAGAACTTTGCATAGATCCTTCGACAACTGCCCACAGGAGAAGCATCTTCATCAAGCGGCCATGAAAACCCCTTCAAGGTAAGAGTAAATTTTTATATTCCATTATTTGAAGTATTGATAGATGTGGATTTTGTAGATAAATGGTTGAATTTGCTTGAAGGGTATTTTTCGGTCCACAATTTTTTCGATAGGGAAAGATTACTTTTGCACTCCTCAAGGCCGTCCCCCATGTTAAGGACAGGTGGGATACTTACTCAGAGAAAAGGGACATAGAGGAATATGAAATAATTATGGTTGCCCTTACATGGAATTCCTTCCGGAATGCCATTAAATAATAGTACTACCCTGTTAGAAGCTACAAGGACCAGTACACCAGATGGACCACCCTGCGTCAAGAAAGGGACCAGACAGTACTATATTTGACCAATAATTTCCATACCCTGTGCACCAAATTGGGTATCAAATATTATGAATGACATCTGGTGATCAAATACCATGTTTTTTTGCATAGATACATTCAAACAAAAATGGAGTTTTCAGACATCGCCTCATTGGGTACAACTTACAGATATGCTGTCAAGAGCATAAATTTAAGCAGAAGAGGCGGGAGTTTGGATATGAAAACTCCTCACAACCAAAGTAGGTAAAAGGTGGCCCCAACCCACACAACAAGGGACAGAGAAAATATGTCCACTCTCAGGACAACCAGTCCAAGCCACAACACAATAAGGGAAATGAGAAGACGAAGAAGGACACGGGAAAATGGTGTGAATACCATAAAATCCCTTGGCACAACACTGAAGAGTGTCGCTCCAAGCAGACACTCATGGATGAGATAAAGTCTTCTGAGTCAGAGGTCATTTTTGAATCCAAATCAAATCCACTCTCAGGACAACCAGTCCAAGCCACAACACAATAAGGGAAATGAGAAGACGAAGAAGGACATGGGAAAATGGTGTGAATACCATAAAATCCCTTGGCACAACAGTGAAGAGTGCCACTCCAAGCAGACACTCATGGCTGAGCTGAAGTCTTCCAAGTCAGAGGTTGGTTCTAAATCTAAATCAAATCCACTCTTAGGACAACCAGTTTGAGCCACAACACAATAAGGTAAATGAGAAGATGAAGAAGGACACGGGGAAATGGTGTGAATACCATAAAATCCCTTGGCACAACACTGAAGAGTGTTGCTCCAAGCAGGAACTCATGGCTGAGTTGAAGTATTCCAAGTCAGAGGTCAGTTTTGAATCCAAATCAAATCCATAAGGGGGGAAGCGGATTATCGATGCTGAACCCAGTGCCACTATCACTACCACCAAAGTCCAGCTAAGAGAACCAAAAGAACCAGAGGATGGGGAATGCCTTTTTCACTCATAGATGTAGGTAAAGGGGGATTAGATTCATTTCATTGTTGTTAGTGGCAGTCAGAAGAACATGATCTTAGTAGAGGTCATCAAGCAACTGGACCTACCAATGACACTACACCCACAAACCTACACCATCGGCTGGCTTCGCCAAGGAAGAGATCTCCATGTCAGCCAACAGTGTCATCTGCCCTACGACATCAAGCCTTTCAAAGATGAGATATTGTGTGATACATCTCCCCTTGAAGTTTTTTATGTTCTTTTAGGACAACCATATTTGTGGAAGCGTCATGCTATGTATGAGTTTAGACCCTGGAGTGTTATTATTACTTTGGGTAGACAATTGTACAAGATACCAGAGGTAGTGCCACCTACCGCTATTTCTTTAATATTTGATAAGCAATGCAATAAGGTCATTTCATAGACCAAGAAGTTCATCTTATTTATGATCCATGCTCACAGTAAGAAAAATATCACCACCACATCCGTGGCCTCTACACAGAGCCTCTCTTTGCAACAGAAGAAAGTGGACGGGATCGTGGAAGAGTACAAATAAATCTTCTCCTCACCCACCAGGGTATCGACGCACTACCAAGTCAAGCATCCAATTGATCTAACACCTGATGCAATTCTGCTTAATGGACCATTCTATCATTGCTCGCTGATGGAAAATGACGAAATCAAGTGTCAGATCCAAGAGCTTCTTCAAAATGGGCACATCAGACCCAACTCCTCCCCTTGTGAAATCCTGATTTTACTAGTGTAAAAGAAGGACGAGACCTAGAGAATCTTCATTGATTACAGATAACTAAACAAAATCACAGTCAAGAACAGTTACCCAATTCCCAGTATTGATGACCTTCTTGACCAACTTAAGGGGGAAAAGTTCTTTACCAAGATTGACCTAAAGTCTGGCTACCACCAGGTTCCCATCAAACCAATTGATGTACGACAGACAACATTCAAATCTAAAGAAGGTCTCTTTGAATGGTTGGTCATGCCCTTTGGCTCAACAAATGCACCAACCACTTTCATGAGGTTGATGGATGATGTATTGAGACCCTTCACCAACTCTTTTGTGGTGGTATATTTGGATGACATCCTCATCTTCAACAAAACTTGGGAGGAGCACATGCGACATATTTAGTATGTTTTAAGCACTCTGTGGAAACACAAGCTATATTCTAATTTGGAAAAATGTTCCTTTGGAATGAACAAGGTCCAATACTTGGAATATATTATTGATGAGCATGGGGTACATGTTGATCCTGCTAAGATCCAATTCATCTGTGACTAGCCAACCCCGACCACACTAACCAAGCTTCAGAGCTTCTTGAGACTGGCCAAATTCTACCGATGGTTCATGTTGGGATTATCCCATATTGCATGGGCCCTCAACCACATGACCAAGGGTGGTGGCAAGACAAATTTCATGTGGGGGAAGGAACAACAATGACCATTTGATGATTTGAAGCATTGCTTGTGCTCAACGCCAGTCCTCTCCTTTCCCAATATGCAACAACCGTTCAAGATTGAGACTGATGCATATGACTATGTTGTAGGCGTAGTTCTCACTCAACAAGGTCATCCAGTGACATGCCATAGTGAGACACTCTCAGATACTGTCCAGAAATACCCCACCTATGACAAGGAAAGGTATTCCATTGTACAAGCCTATCGTCAATGGAAACATTACATTATAGGAAAGGAGATAATCATCCACATTGATCACAAGCCTCTACAGTTCATACAGACATAGGGGAAGATGCAGAATGACCACCATCAAAAGTGGTCCACCTACCTGTAGCAGTTCCAACTCAACATCAAGTATAATAAAAGGAGTAAAAATTGTGTCACTGACTGCCTCAGTCGACCTCTTGTGGCTTCACTCACCACTGTGCTCCATTCCTGTGGACATGAGGCATCTGAACGACCTCAAATTTATCATCAATATCTAAAATTCTCCACCACTTATCAACTCTTAGGTACATGCGTGACTGTCACCAATTTTCACATTCAAGACATATTGTTATGCCATTTGGGCCATCTTTGTGTTCCCGCAGGAGAGCATGCAAAGATGATTTGGGAATCCCACTATAGTCGGATGGCAAGACATTTTGGCATGGAGAAAACTGTGGCCATTCTCCATAAACATTTTTATTGGCCAAAAATTTGACAAAACATCAACAAGTATATCATATCTTACATTACTTGTGCCATTGCCAAGACAACCATCAAGAAGCAAGGATTATACACCCCTATTCCTACCCCGAGAATCCTTGGGAATCCATCTCGATGGATTACATGTCTGGCATTTCGTCCACTAAGTAAGGAAATGATTGTGTATTTGTGGTCGTTGATGGGTTTTTGAAGATGGCCATCCTCACAGCCTGTAAGAAGAAGATCACAGTGACAGATACTGCCAAGATCTTATTCGAATGAGTGTGGGTCCATTTTGGGATACCACATACCATCATCTTTGACTGAGACAACAGGTTCCTCAACACATTTTGGTCGAGTCTCTGGTCACTGTTGGACACCAAGCTCATTAAATACACGACTTTCCACCCCCAAACAAAATACCAAACATAGGTCGTCAATCAAATGATTGTGCACATCCTGTGCATGTACAAATCTAATCATATGCATACATGGGATGAGAGTCTCCCCTATGTTTAACACCGTTACAACAAGGCTCTCCATAGTTCCATCGGCCATAGCCCATTTCACGTGGGACTGGGATTCCAACCCTTGGGTCCCATTGATGTTGCACTACCTCTTGCAACCACACAGACATAATCTTCCCATGTTCATTCTGAGACCAACAAATCCACCAGATTCATTGAGTGGATTCAACACATCTGCCAACAGGTCCATGAGATTTTGCAGAATGACAATGCTAAGTACAAGCAATGCCATGATCAACACAGGTTACCGCACCAATTTAAGGTTGGAGACAAGGTTTGGTTTCATTTGTAGAAGAAGTGTCTTACAGGGCCCCATCAGAAGCTCTTCCCACTTCGCTATGGGCCTTACACCATCACCAAGGATGTTGGTAGCAATGATTTTGAGCTCAACACTCCACCCTTCCTTGGCTTGCACCCAATGTTCAATGTAGACCTCCTTTGTCCATATTTTCCACCATTATTGGACACCTCAGAGATCACAGAACAATTGAAACAAAAAGAGCTCAACCTTGATTGCATGGAAGATGCATTCACTGATCAGATAGTGGACACATAGGTCAAGGGCACTCTCCAACAAAGGATCCAACTTTATCGTGTTGTCAATGCAGGGAAACTCCTCCACCAAGGAAAGTGGCTCATCCGGGGATAAATTAAACATAAGTTTGCTCACCTGATGGGGGAGCTCAATGCAATGGAGACCATTGATTCCTAAAGGGGGATGACTGATCTAGGTGGACATTGGTGGCCACCCACCTATTCCAACTGGCTCCTCTTGACAGTTTTTAGTTCAACACGTTCTTCTGTACCTATTTGTAATTGTCAGTTTTACACTTTTGGGGCTGTTTGAATCCCTACACATCTTCCAGGTGGATACTAATGGCCTCCCACCTAATCCAATTGGCTTATTTTGTATCTTTTCATGTCAATACATCTTTCTGTACTTCTAGCGTTGTTTTGGGGTTGTAAACAATGTTTTTTTGGCTCTCCATAGTCAAACTATAGATGTAGTCATATTTTGATAGTGTAATGTGTATTTCTCGAAAATACCTTTCCAATGGGCTATCACATGCCTAAAACGAAGTTCGTATGCAAAATTTATGACCACAAGAAGTTGAGGTACCAACTTACCCATAGGGCCCCACATAAATTTTGGTGTTTCATCTCCTAGGGTTAGGTTTTTGGATGTCTAGGGTTTTGGAATTCATGAGTAATGTTAAAAATGCCTCTGGAGAATCATTGTAATGATTCTGCTCAGACAGATGCACGTAGCAGCCACATCTCTTCTTAGAGATAACTACCACCATTCGAGCAAGTGTTTCAGTTCTGCAGTGATCCGTAATTGATATTTTAAAGACTTTGGTTAAGTTTATGCATGATTTATTTTACTATTTATGAATTAAGAGAAGAAGCTTAATTAAAGAATGTTGCAACTATATAAGAAATAAAAAAAAACAAACCATAACACCAAGATTTTTAACGGATTTCAGCAAAAGTTTGCCTATATCTCCAGGACTTTGTCTTAGTGGGGAAGGCTTCTTATTAATCTTCAATGCTTTAAGAATACAAAAGAAAGGCTTACATAACAACTCCTGAAACCACCTTTCAGATATGCAACTTCTGGACATAAACATACATCACCATTGGTTGGAACAGGAAATTCTGAGACTTTTGAGTATAAATTCGACTATGCTTGGATAGACATCTCAGGCTCTGGAAACACTTTTCTGTTTGGCTACCTAGATGCAGAAACAAAATCCATATTCAGAATCCCCTCAAAATTCTAGAAATTTTGAGTATAAATTCGATCTACTTCTGAATAGTCCCTCGGGGCCTACCCTCGGCATGAATCCTAATGCCGCGCCCCCTCAGATCCGTACAGTCCATACAGTCTTGATTTACATGCCAAAAAATTAACTTTTCTCGATTTTCATACCCAACAAAATAAGGCAGACTCTGCCAAATTTAGCGACAATTTCCAAACTTAGCGCCAGTTAGCCAGATTTAGCGAGATTCTGCCAGATTTGGAGGATCTCCACTAGATTTGGTGGAACCATCAGATTTGGAGGAATCCACTAAATTTAGTTGACCTTCTAGAAGTTTCCACATGTCATCTCCTCATTGGGCTACGTGTCACCTCACCATTGGCCGAGCCACATCATCCTTCCATGTGTCATCCGTACGACCACATCACTACCCAATCAGTGGCCTTGTGTCATCAATATGACTGCAATGTCATCCTTTCGTACTTCCACGTGTCATGTCCATACAGTCCTACGTCAGCCTTCCAGAATGCCACGTGTCGCGTCAGTACAATGCCACATTATCCTTTTGTACTGCCACATGTCGCATCCGTACCATGCCACGTCAACGTCCATACAATGCCACGTCAACATCCGTACTGCCACATGTGACCCTGCCATGTCAACATCTATACTACCATGTGTCACCCTGCCACAAGTCAACATCCTTACAATGCCATGTGTCACTTCTGTATAGTGCCACATGTCACTTTCATACTGGTCCAACTTAGCCCTGAAAATGCCAAATTCGACTGACATGTGTCAGCCTCTGGTGCTACCATGTGTCATGCTGATGTCATCTGTTGACTTTGACCTATTGACTTTAACTTCAACTTTTTTGCATGTTTGACTTGATCTTCAGATCTCGATAACTTCTGCATACAATGTCCATTTTTAGAAAAAACTATATGGCTCGAATAGACACAAAGAGCCCAACTCAATGTCATTTTTTTCGTCTGATTCCAAGAACTTTGATTTTTAGGCCTTCCTGGATTCATTTTGGATCATTCCTCCCCACTAAGACCTTTTGGTCCTCCAAAAGGATATTAACTAGTCATCAAGTGCGGGATAGGCCTCCCCACTTGTCCTTTGTCTTTAAACTCTGTCTTATGCAGCTGTCGCATCATAATCAGTTGCATAGTAACCATGACAACTGAAAGCATATTGTTAGACATTTGAACTCATTCACATCTTACTGAATTCACTACCATCCATGTAGAAAACATTAGCAGCGATAACATCATAAATATGACTGAAATTGAATCCATATGTTTGACTGGCTTGCATGACATTAACTTATCTTAAAGCAAAGTATGATTGAATTCCCGTCCTACAACCATCTCATGTTCATGCTTAATATCAACTTCTTTACTTGGAACAATTTAATGCCAATTCTCAATGATCCTTTTTCTTTCACATATTCTACGGGGTTTATCAGATTCTTCCTTAGCATCAAGCTCATGGCCTTCTGCTTAGGTCCTGTTATTTGCATACTCTTAGAGATTTCCCTCTCTGTCATGATCTTGACGAGGTTTATCAGATACTCCCCTAGTATCAATATCGTGACCTTCTGTTCCTTCTCTCTGCTGGAGAGTTCCTCACATTCTCTACTCTTCTCTTTATTCTCTTACGTGCCTTGCACGCACATCCATCCTATCCTGTTTCCTTCTATCAGAAGGAAGCCGGGGTCAGTCTGGGTCTACAGGACCTTGTGGTACTTCGGGCTGACCTTTTGTAGCTAGACCATGGTTCCATTCATGGGGGTGGTTGAGGGTTCAACCACCGGTCCTTTATTCATTAAGTGATTCCTCCTTGAGAACCGGAGGAGGTTTTTTATCCTCAACAAGGGAAATTTGGGGTCATTTGATATAATGAACCCTCTTTTATAGTTTTCACATTCTTTCCTCTAGTGATATCATGGATAGTACTTTCGAGGCTTCACCCCCACAGTCAATTATTGGCAATTCAAACAATAATATATTTACATTGTTCCCATTCCACAGCATGGTAATCCAAATCAATGAATAATTACAAGTTGGGGGAAACAAGGGGTGTTACAATCCCCTACCCCTTAAAAAGGAACACCATCCTTGGTGTTCTTTCTTAGTAACACCTGTCATTCCTTTCTCAATCAATCACTTCAGAAGTCTTGACCTTCTTTCTGGTCAAGTCCCTCTTCAGACTCTTTAACCTTCATTTCCTACCTTCAATAATTATTGATCAACAAGAACATTAATCATAGTCTCATGCGAAAACATTTTACTGTTGTTCAAAATTCAAGAGGAAAATTTCATAATCTAACACAATACTTATCTGTGCAGCTCATAGATTTGCATCCACATGGCTATCTTGTTATCCAAGCTCACTATTTTTCCTTGACATACCCATTGTGTGCATGATCCCAACCAATAGTTTATAAGAATTATCAAAGTATCCTCTTCCTTGCGGTCACTCACCCTCCAGGCCCAGACTTAGGCATCCCCTTCTCTGCTATGCAGTCCTTCGGGCGATCCATCTTTCCTTTCCAAGGATTTCTCGCACAAGAAGAGTTCTATAGACTTCATTGAGCCTTATAGTCGAGGTGTCCCTCAGAATTTCTCAACCGAGGCATCCCTCCGGCCCGTTTTACCTCAACACAACATATTCCAAGTGATCATAACTTACGACGGGGTTCTCATGTCTCAACAGTGGCCTCCTTCATGATTTTCAGCTTGACAACCTTCATCTATCCTTTCTTGGTAGATATTTTCTTCTCACCTGTATCACATGCATACAAAAATTTATGAGACATTGTCATAAATTCTAAATTTCAGAATTTTATTGCAAATCTGTCACCGATAGATTTTCCAATTTCCTCATTCATTCTTAGATCTATTCTGCATAGAACCAGATTCAACAATTATGGGACTTTCCTTCCCATAGAATTTTGGCTTAGCAGGAAATTTTGGTCTTCCTTATGGGCTTACAACACTGCCATATCCAAGACCCTTTGCTTCCTTGTGGTTTGGTTCACCAGGTAATTAGTCTTCCTTATGGACTTATAACACAACCATATCCAAGACTCTTTTCTTTCTGCACTTTCAATTTCAATCAACCAAACAATCTGTTAGTTTCCCATGCACATATATCTTCACTACACTTTTATAACATAATCACAAACAATTCTTAAATTGTGCATGCTAACAATCAAATCACTTTTATCTATTCGATGATATAAAGAAAAAGGGAATTTCATTCCTTACATACACATTAGTTCAGTATATCAACCTTTCCAGATCCAATTCAACATTAAGTGAATTTAATTAATGTGCTAATGTTCATGGCCACATTCACACATAATGCACCCTTGCCTCGATTTCAGATTATCACTTTTCGGGTTAGGCACTCTCTCCAAGGTGTGTTGGGATTCAACCAACTTATTACCATATGGATTCTTTGTCCATAATTAGTATTTTAGCCGAACGATATTTTCTTCTCTGAATCGATTGCAGCCTTAAATCGTCATTCATGAAACTCAAGGTTTCACATGAATGCCTTTAAGAATTCCTTGATTGGTCAATGCATTCATGACATATCAGTTCATGAATTCTTCCAAGGAATACAAACAGTCTTTACTACCAGAGGTTCACACCTCCATCATTCAGGTTCTCCTTCCCGAATCATACCCTACTTGGGTATCCAAGGCATACAACTGCCTTTCAAAATTTCATGCATAACATTAAGACAATATTTTAGAAGGGGTTCTTACCAAATCCCTTCATACCTTGTGCCACATAGGCATGAACATTTTTTTACCGGTTCTCGGCTGCTAGCACCCTCTTTTTTATTTTTTTTACCTCATCAACAATGCTTTATGAGGACTTTTACATCCCCGTCAACAATGTTTCGACCACAAACTTCTCATGGTCATCCTCTGCTTGAGGTTTCCCATCATTGGCAACTATCTTCATCAACAACTCCAATTCCTTTCTATACATAACATGCATCATCATATTTACAATTACATTAGTTGTAATATTAAATAAGATGCATGTATCATAACATTCAAATCCATAAAACCTCTTCAAAATGTCCTAGCATATCTTTATGCACTTCATCACATTATCCCTAATGTTTCCATGAGTGAAACACAAACAAATATCGACTGTTTCTACAGTAATACAACCATCATCACTATGGTGTAAAAACCTTTTACTTTCATTAGCGTACCGACTCTCTTGTCCCAGAGAAAACATAATACTCAGTAAGAAAAGGATTGAGGGATATCCCCTTCTTCCAATTCTTTCTACACCGCCTGGGGATTTTCAACCCAGTTGAGTTATCTCTAAGGCCTCATTGCCTTTTAATCCTACGACTCTTTTACACAATTCATGGTTCTTAGGGTGAGAAACGTGTTCCTCCTTTTCTCCCCTTTTACTTATGCAATCTACTTCTTGTTGTGACCTTTCTTCTCTTTTCTTGAGCATCCTTGGTTAGGCTCATCCTAACTCTTAGGATACTTCAAAATGATTTAATAGAAAATACTTCACTATTTGTGATAGCCTCAACCTTGAGTTGGCTTTAGCTGGTGTTGTCCCTTGACCAAGTTTTGGGAGATCCTTGGTCAAGTTTGACCTATTTTGGGACTTCGACAGCTTGTCGAAGGAGGAGGGCAAGATGAAGCATATATCGTGGGATCTCGACCCCTTTTTGGGTCCTTTTTGGGATTTGGGATTATGTAACGGGTATGGGATGTCAGCCCATGGGTTTACCCATGTTTAGGTCTAGTTTGTATGTATAAATAGATGCTAAAGCAATGTAGTGAGTACGGATGGCTAAGTGCTAGATCTATGTGATCAAGGATTGTAAGTGCTCTGTGCATACTGTGTGAAGCTTCCAGAGCTATGTGCAAGTGACTATGGAAGGCTTAGTGCTGTATCCTAGCTCAGGGAAGGAGGATCTGGAGAGGTGCGCACAGATCTCCTGTCCTATGTGGAGTAGGGTTTTGAGGCTCTGTGCATGTAACTGATTAACTGAAGATAATAAAGAAGAAGAGTTGGTGGAAATAGCCCCAGGGTGGGGGTGAACCACGTATATGCTGTGTTGCTCTGCTTTGTGCAATGTGTTGATGTGTTTAGGTCTTTACTTGGTAAGTGCTTTGATATAGATAGATAGATCTGTTTATTCTTTGTGCTAATGATGCATATGGATGTTAGATCTGACTTATATGAATGTGCTAGTGCCGGAATCTGTTAGATCTAACCTACTTCTCTATAATAAGTTCTTAGATACATCGGATCTAAATGAATGATGCGATGCTCTGTTTTATCTGTGGAGTAGATAGTGGTTAAATATTGATGAATTGTTGGTGCTAAGTGCTCTGTTAAGTATTACAATCATAGATGTGTATCCCAGCTAAGGTTGCAGACACCTGAGTCCTGCAACCACCCCTTCCTCTACCTCAGGTGAGACTTCATCTGCTTCACAAGTGTTGCCAAAAGGGCCAGTAGTTAGGGGTTTGTTGGTGCACTGTTGTAGCATTGAACCCTCTGTTTGCCCCTGTGCCAACAAATGGTTCCGTTGCCAGGACATGAAACTGTGATTGCTGGGAACTGAGGAAGAAGAATCTTTATGCAAAGATCCAACCTAAAATTGAGAAATCTCTGTGCGTAGATCTGTCGCTCTAGTGCACAATACTCTACTTAGTTTGAGAAGCTCCGTGCTAAAGAAAAGAAGTCTGATCGGAAGAAAAGAGGTAAGATTTGAAAGCTTTGTGCTATGATAAAGGTAAAAGTGAGAATTCTTGATTAAAAGAGGTAAGATCTGGAAGCTCTGTACTATGATAAAGGTAAGAATAGTGAAAAGTTCTAGATCTCAAAGCTTTGTGCTCTGTAGAAGTAAGATAAGTGGATTTTTTTTTTTCAAAAGTATGGATCTAAGTATGTTTGATAGATTCTGTCCTAGCTTGAAAACTAGGGAACTAATAGATGAAAGAAGGTTTGATATGCGTAGATCTGATAAGAATAGTGAAAGATATGTTATACCTATGCATAGAAAGAATGTTTGGACTAACCAGTGGATGCAGGATCCTAGAAATAAATATTTGCAGGTTAGCTACTATGACCCTAGCGCGCAGTATAGAAAGAGCTGGGAATCATTTAGAAGAAAGAGAGGATTAACCGTTTGTTACAGTTGCAGAAAACCAGGACATCTTGCTAAGAAATGCCATGGGAGAAGACTTGGTTATCTTTGTTGCAAATATATGGACCATGAAGTATTGGATTGCTCTAGAATGATTGCTAAGCTTGAAGAAATGAACATGAAACAGGAAAACCCTAAGGCAGATCCAAAACTGGCAGAACCCCAGAAAGACTCAGAAAAAGTATTGCTACAGATAAAAGAAACCCTGAATTACCACGGACATGTCAACTTATCAAAGATCTTCAAAGAAAAAGAATGCCTTGAAGAAAGAATAAGAGACTTTGACATTGACTGTGTTCTAGATGAGGAAACACAGGTGAATATCATGATAGAAAGAACCTTGGAACTTTTAGGGAAGCCTGCTACAACTCCTTCATTGTGAGGAATAGGTCTAGTTAGAAGAAAGATGATAAACCTATGTGGAAAGATCACACAGATATCTATGAATGCCAATGGAACTTCGACAGAGGAAGATTTTGAGATTATTAAATTTATTGAGAAAAGCGCCCCATTTACCATGTTATTAGGAAAAACTTGGATTTAAAGAAATCAGGCCAGAAGGCAAGAAGAAGAAGAAGTTTTAGCACAGAAGAAGCAAGAGTTAACATATTTCATGACTAGAAGGATCACACACTTAATTGAAGAACAAAAGAATAGATTGAAGCTATTTAACACCAGACACCCAGATGTCGAAGTTGTAAGAACACTAGACGACCCACATAAGATTGAAATACTTGTTCCAGATAAAGAAGAAGTATCAACCTCGAATCTTAGGAAAGAATCTCAACAACGCGAAGTAACTATGCCAAAAGAAGATAAGAATCAGGATGGAAAAAGGAATACCAAGACGAAGCTCACTGGAAATAAAGCTAGAAAGCAAAGTAAGAAGAGAGCTAAGATCGACAAGTTACAGAAGGTTCCAGAGGGAAGTTCGCAGAAGGAAAATTTGCAAAACTAGAGCTTCACTGGGATAACAGAACAACATCACATGGCACTTCACCATGGTGAAGAAATATAGCCGTTGGGACCAATATAACCATTTGACCAACCCTATGAATGGGTATAAAGGAATTTATGGTTCGCCACCAGACCGTTGGACTGCGCTGTAACAGACAAAATAGAGTTAATGAAGGATTCTCGACCGTTGCAAGAAATCAATTACCAAGTTATCTATTTATTCCGTTGCACCATGCACCAAGAACACTTTTGCTAACCATGAACTTGATCCTACAGACTCATTGATATTACATAGTTATCATTGTGCTATTTCCCTCTATCCTATTGTAGTGTCTAAGTTACTCCTCGAACCCGAAGATTTCTAATCCCGAGCGTGTATGTCAGACGAGTTCAACACTGCAGAGAAAGTTGTCGAAGAAGTTCTGTTTGACCTCATGACTGAAAGATTCATGTTGATGTCTTCAGGTATACAAGCTTCATTGACGAGAATGGTACAAGCCTCTTTGTCGACTGCTCGCGGAGCTGAACTATCCCGACCATCAACAGAAAAGAGAACTAATCAGAAAGATGACCTCGCAAATGAAAAACTGATTCCAACCATATTGCCCGATTACATCCTGCCTTTGGCTGGCATGGTGAATCATGATAGTGTACCAAGATATTTCTAATACACCATAGTGATTGCATACCTCTCGAAGGGGATACACACAGTTCGAGTAGAGCAGGATAAGATCACAACATTTAAGTTCAATGACTTCAACCTTGGAGATCGCAAGATCTATGGTACGCTCGCCCCATATAAGTACCTAACCAGAACTAAGGGGAAGAATTCAAAGATAATCCCCCAATCATGGATGATGAACCTCGCGCAGTCCACCCTACTGAATGTCATGAAGATCCCACACTTTGGAAGACACCAGGAAGTCAACACCTGTGTCAAGCTTCTACTGTCATGTTACCATGGAGGCTACTTATGGATAGACCACCGCATTATAGTTGACCCAACACTGATCCACAGGATCACAGGAATGAGTATGAAAGGACCTGACCTGTAGGAATTTTATCCAGGAAAAGTCGCAGATCACGCACTCGCACAGAAGATAAAGGATACATATGGCGACATTGAGAAGGGAACAAGAGGCTACAAGGTAGCTTCCATCCAGAGTGGCACAATGCACTTATCATGTCAACTGATAGCTGTAAAGTTAGTAAGGAATAATCGACCTACGCAGGTCACTGACTTTATTGTTGACCTCGCAGGGAAGTGCGTGGAAGACCTACAGATGAACTGGGCGAAGCACCTAGTTAACCAGTTGGAACTAGATTGCTAAGAAGCACATGATCAGGGTTATGAATTTCATTTTAGATGGCTCCTAATACTCATTGCATTTTTTTCATGGGAGATGCCAGAAGGTGCGACCTTCCCAGACATAGAGCCGTTTGAACCGCTTGCTACGAAGTTTGCTACCCTTTGGTATTCAAATGATATGAAAAAACAGTGGAATTTGAATGCTTTGTTTCATACATACTACCTACAGCTAAAGCGAGCCATCGAAGCCGAGAATCGCATGACTCTGAACACCTTACAAAGGTTCCGACCCCTGATGAAGTTCAGTGCAAATCGACACTTCACCTACATTGCAACGTGAGCAGATGAATATAAAGAGCAGCTCCAGTCATATTATAAGATTACAGAAGAAGACCTTGAAGAAATCACTAAGGAATGGTCTGCTGACCTCCTTATCCCCGCCAACCCCACAGAGATATCTGATCTTGACAGCATAGAGGACACTCATAAAGAACAAAATCCACCCGGAACCAACAGACAGAAGAAGACTGAGGAGGTCCAAAACTTAAGCATCACCTCAGGAAAGACCCCTTCAGTGTCACCTGACCGAGGGGGTGATGACGATGTAGAAGCTAAATAGAATCCAAACAAAGTAACACCACCCATAGACGAGGTTGACCCCTTGAATAAGAGGAAGGTTTCCCCCCTGAAACCTTCTTCCCAAAAGAAATTGAAAGCCACCATGACCAAGATGCAGACTGTCCTCACCTCCAATGATTTTGACTTCATCACCACAACCCTGAATAATGCTTCACTAGAAATAATAGAGAAAGAAGGAGCGAAGTAGGAGGAAATGTATGATATAAGTGAAATCAAACTCCGAGGGGTATAGCAGGCCCTTTAGTCCAGCCGCGTAGTCTCCACTGCGCCCCTACCATCGGGAGAACCAGAGTTGGGAGATGAGCTAGCCCAACTCCACCGACTGGCTAATACATTCGAAGCTCACCTTTGATGAGCACAAGAAGAAATAGAACAAGCCACCTAGGCCTTGAAGCAAGTGCAAGGAGTACTTGTAAAACAATGTCGAGTTGCAAAACAGGAAAATATTTATCTCCAAGAAACGTTTTATGAAGAAAAATCACAGATACAACAAGGAAAATAACAAGTTCTCGCGGAGCAACTTGAAGTGAAAGAAGCGGTTAGTAGAGCACTTCACTCTGTGACATTCATAGAAATAAAGGCAGAGGATCGAGTCACGTAGCAAGTAGAGAAACTCACAGAATCTATCCAACAGCTACAACAATGCATAGCAGACTTAGAGCTCCGTGTAGTGCCTGAGACTCCACAGGATATAAGGGATCAAAGAGAAGAAACTGCTCGAAGTGCAGTGCCCAGAACTACGAGCAACTCATTGAGAATCCGGAACTAAAGGCACTGGAGTCGCAACTCCAAGAGGTGAAGTATCAAGCCGAAATGATACAAGCACAACTAAAGCCTTTGTCATCTATGGAAATAATGAAACGCTCCCAAGAGCAACGCACCGCCCAACAATAGATCCACACTATGCAGAGCAGAGTTATGGAAGTAACTCAAAGGCTCCAACCTGTACAAGATCAAGCTTACCAATTGTTCACAGAGGTTGAAGGCCAAGGAGCAGAACTAGAGTAGGTTGTCATTGCAGCTGAACAACGCCTGGAGGGACTTGTGAACGAGGTAGTCATCCAAGAGTTCACTGCACAAGAGGCCATGGCACAACAACAAGTTGAAGAATCTTGAGCCAAGATCAAGGCTTTCGAAGTAGAACTACCTAGATCAGAGTGAGTCGAGAGGAGTCACAGGTGAGTGTTGAGGGCCTGTTGTCCCTTGACCAAGTTTTTGGAGATCCTTGGTCAAGTTTGACCTATTTTGGGACTTCAACAACCTGTCAGAGGAGGAGCGCAAGATGAAGTAGAGATCGCGGGATCTCGACCCCTTTTTGGGATTTGGGATTATGTAACAGGTATGGTATGTCGGCCCATGGGTTTACCCATGTTTAGGCCTAGTTTGTATGTATAAATAGATGCTAAAGCAATGTAGTGAGTACAAATGGCTAAGTGCTAGATCTATGTGATCAAGGATTGTAAGTGCTCTGTGCATACTGTGTGAAGCTTGCAGAGCTGAGTGAAAGTGAATGTGGAAGGCTTAGTGCTGTATCCTAGCTCGAGGAATGAGGATATGACGAGGTGTGCGCAGATCTCCTGTCCTATGCAGAGTAGGGTTTTGAGGCTCTATGCATGTAACTGATTAACTGTAGATAATAAAGAAGAAGAGTTGGTGGACGTAGCCCTAGGGTGGGGGTGAACCACATATATGATGTGTTTCTCTACTTTGTGCAATGTGTTGATGTGTTTAGGTCTTTACTTGTTAAATGCTTTGATATAGATAGATAGATCTGTTTATTCTTTGTGCTAATGATGTATATGGATGTTAGATCTGACTTATATGAATGTGCTAGTGCCTGAATCTATTAGATCTAACCTACTTCTCTATGATAAGTTCTTAGATACATCATATCTGAATGAATGATGTGGTGCTCTATTTTATCTGCGGAGTAGATAGTGGTTAAATATTGATGAACTGTTGGTGCTAAGTGCTCTGTTAAGTATTACAATCATAGATCCGTGTCCTAGTTAAGGTTGCATACACCTGAGTCCTGCAACCACCCCTGCCTCTACCTCGGGTGAGACTTCATCTTCTTCGCAGGTGTTGCCGAAAGGGCCGGTATTTAGGGTTTTGTTTGTGCGCTTTTGTAGCGTTGAACCCTGGGTCTGCCCCTATGCCAACAACTAGGTACCAAATATTTCATAAGGAATATAAACATGCATCTTTGTCATGTGTCCAAATTATGTATCCACATATATTTTGGTTTTGTTAACTTACATCCATGATGTGCTTAACCATATGCACAATAATAAGCCTATGTGTAGCTGCCATAGGTATATTTCACAACCTACCTACATCTCTATTTTAAAATCAGTCAACTCATGATTGTTCACAATAATTCTTATGTGACCCTCAAAGGAAAAATCATTTGCCTCTTATCATGACAATAGAGAATCTTTTCCCGTCCACTCTTTCATCTATTTATACTAGTCTTTATTGATGGAATGGAGCACATTCCCCTTAAGATATCATTCGAAACCAAAAATTTCACGACTCTTCAAAATTGAGTCAACCATGCATCCATGGTATTCACTTAATCTTGGCAAGTGCAATTCTTGCCTTACATATCACTCATCAAGGTAGCCACATTGTGCCTTTAGTGTACCTATACTCTTACATCATACATGTGCATTACTTTCACATTTAATATCATTCATACCTAATTGGTACTACTATCAGGCTTCATATCAAGAATCTTAATAATGCATTAAATACTTGCACTCAAGCATAACAACACACAATCCAAAAGTTCATCATGCAAGCTCATTGCTTGCACCTTTTTCCATGTCATTCACACACATGGACATATCAAAATTCTATATCCTTCTCCCAAGGATATTCAAATCATTCTTATGATAAGTCTCATAGGAACACTCATTACTAATCTTCCCTCTCAGTTGAGAGTTTTCCGTCATATTATTCTCGTAAGTATGTATGCGCATATTTGTGTATATGCAGGTGCATCTTTTGCACCTCTTTATTCACCTTGATAATTTAGTTTTATCATTACTATTCTTTAGTTAAATATTGTGGTCACTTACATGACTAATCTCATAGTCATAACTCATATTGATGTTGCCCTCTCTTCATAATAAAAAAAAGGTTACCTTTCTCTCTTATGTATGATAACAACTAGCAAGAAAACACTCATGCCTTAATTTTCCATAGATCATTACCCAACTTATAAATACAATATGGGCAATTAAAACCATGCCCAAGGTAACGGGGCAACCAATCTAGCTTCCAACTATATCTATATGGCTACCATCCACCACTGGATTTCAATATGACCCATTGGGCTTCTAGAAGTTCCCCAACACTTCCTTTACCACATTCGAGATCAACATTTAGTCAACCATTTTATATCAATTATATCAATTATAACAATTTAATGTCTAATATCATTTGGTCTATTCCCTTAAAGCCCAAATGCAATTTCGAATTATGTTACTTACTAAGTATCCTAGTTCATAAATCCAAAGTGTCTTTAGGTCAAGATCAGTCTTAACCATTACACCTATAATTGTTCCTTCTGTTCAACAACATTCAGGGACGGAGGCCATTTTCCTCCTTCCACAAGAATTCTGGTAGTGTAGTTTCCTATCCACCAAGCAAGGGAGGCTGTTGTGATTTCTCACTCAATCACTCTATATTTATACAACTCCATTTATCATCTTGATTAGAAAGACCCTGCCCAACAATTCCTATACCTGGAAAAAAAAAATTGTTTCTCAGTTCCCTTCGATACCCGAGAGCTGCGCATGCTCTCCCTTTTCCAGAGAATGGTCACCAGACTCATTCCTCTGATCGTGAGGGATTATACACATATACAAGGTTTAACCCTTCATTAAAGTAGTAATTATTATTTCTACGGATCCTTTCCATCCATTCACAACCAAGTCTTGATATTAGTGCCCATCAACATAATCCCACGCCTGTAGGATCCGCTATCATCATACTAGCCGTTGTAACAAATATTGAAATTTTGGCTTTCGGTAACTTAGGAGAGAAAACATTTATAGTGTAAAAACTACCGAAAGTGTAGATGTGGGAAAATGACCATTCGTCTGTCACGCGCATCACTGAATGTTCTATACCTATCATCTTCAGTCAAATAACGCCGAAATCAACTCCAAATTCCACAGCAGTACAACAGTCGCAAGCCAACTCATGAAAAATCCAAAGACAAGGTTCATGTGAAAATCAAAGAAATGTACCATCTGTTCGAGCGTTGAGTCATAAGGAAAATGAATGGAAGCATTGGTAGTTGAATGACCACATACACCGAGCATTAAGCCACATGGAGAAAAAGGTCACGAGTCCATGGTTTTTGGCTGTCAGGGATTTGGTTGATGTAGATATTTTAATAACTACAGCCCCAATCCCCGAATTCACTAAAGTATTAAAGGATAAGCCGGGTTAATTAAAGAATAAGAAAGATTAATGTTGACAAGTCGCATCGTGATTTCTCGACTTGAGCTGCCTTCGTGCTTTAAGTTTCAAGTTTGCGATTTACAAAACCTCAAAAGCTTGTGTTTTAATCGTGCTTAATCACAAAGCTAAAAGTGCTTTAACTGTGAATAAATCCCATTGCAATTCCATGATTTGGGATTTCTCGTGTCAAGTACTATCGAAGTCCCGACACTTAAATCCATGAAAGGTTAAAGATTAATTGCTAATCCTGATTAATTAAGAGATTAAGACAAATTATTATCACCTAATTAATCCCATCGGGATTTTTCGATTCGAGATTCCTTGCATGTCATAACTCTTGAAGACATGATACCCAAAACCCCGAAACCCAAAAACCTGAAATCGAGACTCCAGTCATATTCAAAATTGCTTTATAAAAACACAAGTTTCTTAGCTGTGGAGAGGTCTTTTTCCACGTTCGAATAGTCGATAGACATAAAAAGATCCTAAGATTTCCAGTGGTGTCTTCAGAATTACATTTGGATCTTGGGAAGGTAGTCAAAAGTCCCCCGCATGATCAGGTTCGTTTTCAGAAATGTGGCATTTTTTACTTTGCTAAGTCATCATTTTCAAATCATGATTCTGAGCGACTGGAGTATCATTTTGAGAAACGGTTGGAGGAGTTTGTGACTAACACATCAGATATCATTAGCCTCTCTCAGGTTTCCTACAGGTGTCATAGATTGGGAGAATCGAATCCATCTCCGATCCCTAATTTTCGGATCTCATATTTTCCAGTTTTGACACATGTTTGTAAAATGCATATATGAGGAAAATGAAAATGGATCTCAGGGAACTGAGAGAGGTTTTTTCTCAGAACAAACAGAGGCAAAAAAGAATATTTCCATTTATGCATATATGTCACGATTCAAGAGATACAGAACCATAACCGCAACCTTATTTCTCAGTAGTTTGGCCCATCTTCTACGGCCGTTAGTTTCAAGAATTGATTGTAACTGATTGTTTTGGGAGGATTTTCGACCTCAAGACCTATATGAGGCATCTTTGTAACATGGGATAAAGGGGGGGGGGAGACACATAGGAGTAGTACTCCTGGGCTGTAGCTTTCATTTTAAGTTTAATATAAGATTACAGAAGCATGTTTTATCCATATCAGAGATTCTTGTGATGTTGCTTGCAGAGTTTGTCCATTTTCTTAGTTTCAATATCACTCCATCTATCTTTTCTTCTCGATTTGTAACTTTTTTGTAATAGAATTCATCCTCTGTTAAATTCTCTGTTGCAGAATGGTTATAGGTTGTTTCTTGCAGAGATCAAGGTTCATAATTTGTCCTTTGCTAGATGCTCTGTCCCAACCATCTTTTTCCACTGATTTGTGCTTGGAATTCACACATCGCTAAGTTCTCCTTGTGTATTGATATGTTTTATCTTTATTCTACTGCCATAATTTTATAAATCCTTCTCTTTGTAATCAACTTCTATCTCGCCTCTTCTCCATGGATTTCCATTGCCGAAACACTCTTGCTATTTTCTTGATCATTTGACTCCATGCCCAATGGACTACCTCCCAGTCCAACCCATCAACCCTAAAAACCTCAAAAAATTATGTTACCCACAGATCTGCCCATTGTTAATATTATTTGATATCCTATCGTGACATATATTCGAGAGATCCCTCTCAGGTTGGAAGGGGCAGCTTCTAATCAAAAGTGGTTCGTGGTTATCTCGGAATTTACCTACACGCAACCCAAATCAAGTTCTGAGTGATAACTTATTTTTTCATTTAAATTGTGCTAAGCTTGCCTCTATTATAGCCTAGAACCAACTCTTGCGACAACATTTTCTGGCTCCATTGCCAGGGATGGACGAACGAAGCTATCTTCCCTGGGGTATGAAATTTTTTTTAGATCTATTCCTTGATGGTGAACAAGGGATAGCATTCAATTGGCTGTGATCATTCACCTGGTGACTCCTTGGTTCAAAGACTCTACATGATTCACTGACGACTCCACTGGTCTCAAAATGTCAAATTCGTTCGCTGCTCGGATTGCTGCAAGGTTTGCTCCTCTGGATTTTACAAATGTTTATGGTTTTCCAAACACTGTTCCAAACATTAAAGTTTGGGAAGATGTCCTTCCTAAATTTGGATAATATGCGGACGAAAATCTTGCTCAACACTTGTTTGAATTCCACAAGCTCATGGATGAATTAAATATACATCATGAAGATTTCCTCATGAAACTATTTATGTTTTTGTTGGAAAGAGATGCTAGACTCTGGTATAAATCTTTACCTCATTCTAGTATTCCTTCATTGAAATATTTTCACATACTTTTTCATCAACCTTGTAAAATAATCTATTCAGTTGAAATACTTTTTGAAGATCGCTATAACATAAAATTCATAAGACAAACAGATCAAACACATCTTCTTGAAGAGGAGGAAGGAATATAAAAAATTTCTCAAGTCGACGAAGATAATCAATATGGAGAAGAGTTGGTTTTTAAAGAAGTAGGATATGATATCTCTTGTGATCACATTCAAGAGCAAGATATTCAACATCATGGTCAACCTGCAGAAGAGAAAGAAAACAATAGTTGCTTGATCCATAAATTACACAGACCACCTCCTCCTTTAACAAAAGAAGTGATAGATTTGCTCCTGAACAATCACGTTGTAACTCCTGCTTACACAGATCTGTTGCATCCACACAGTTTTGACTATATTGAAGACTCCATTTTGTTTCATGAAAAAGAGGTGGTTGTCGTGTTTAACAATCGTGAAGAATGTTTGGTGTTTGAGAATGATTTAGATGTAAAGGCTACTGATGATGAAGAAGACAATGATATTTTTCGAAATCTGTTTCAAGATCAGATTGTTGATTTTTCAATGTAGAAACCCTCAAGATTTTATTCTAATTTTCCAGTATTTGATAAATATAGTGATGATGAAGAGGATTTTAAAGATTTGTTGTCGTATGAAATTTCATCAAATCCTATTTATCAACTAAGAGATGATCAGAAAAGTATGAATGCTATGGTTGAAAATAGATATGAATCTATTGTTAAAGAGTCCAATGAAGATCCTTTTAACTTTGATACATCCTCTAAAGATATCATTGTTGGAGACGGTGATCAGAAAATTTTCCATGATGCATATTTTCAGACTCAGTTTTCATTTGATCATTATCAAGATAGTAATGTAGGAAATGAAGAACACATCTTTTATTCTCTCTTAAAAATTGTCAGTTGTAATAGGGCAGCATATCATAGTGATGAATTCAGATTACAGGGATATGATGAAGGAGAGATGATAGGTTCAGATCAATAGTTGATCATGCATGTTTAACCAACAAATATTGAGCTTTCCACATTTAACATTCAGATCAGTAAAGGAAGCCAACAACATCTATTCAGTCAGTTGGAACAACAACAAAATGAGGTATTTCTATGTGACTTTTATGATCCAGTAGCAGTTTATATGGAGTCAATATGGGGCACTGCATTTTTTATTTCCGACTTCTTGAAGTCTAAATTTCAAAACTGTAAGTACCTTCTCCCAGGGCATGTTTTAAAATTTGCAGCTGTTCCTGTCATTTTTTTTTCTCAAAGACGGAAGTATAATTAAGTTTGTTAGTCAGATAATCGCTTGGTTAATTTGGAAGTTTTCCTATACTTGAACAAAGAAGTGATATCAATTAGAGTAGGTGATGTATATAAATAAGCTTGACTTTGAGAACTAGAGTACATCAGTGGTTTTCAATATGTTTGCGGTTTAGTTTGGAATCTAATATGGTTTTGTTTTAAAGCATTACGACTCCATAGCCCAATGAATGCATAAGCGATTTTTTGTTTCGGAAAGGTGTAAGTAAAGCGATAGAGTTCAGAGTTTGATAAGGATGATTTCAGGTTGCCCAATGGATGAAGGCACATTGTCTACTATTCTTGGCACTTTGCAGGAAAGCACCATCCCTAGATGGAGCCTTTGTTGTAACAAATATTGAAATTTTGGCTTTCGGTAACTTAGGAGAGAAAAAAATTATAGTGTTAACTACCAAAAGTGTAGATGTGAGAAAATGACCATTCGTCTGTCATGCGCATCACTGAATGTTCTCTACCTATCATCTTCATTCAAATAACGTCGAAATCAGCTCCAAATGCCACAAAAGTACAACAGTCACAAGCCAACTCACGAAAAATCCAAAGACAAGGTTCATGTGAAAATCAAAGAAATGTACCATCTATTCGAGCGTTGAGTCACAAGGAAAATGAATGGAAGCATTGGCAGTTGAACGACCACATACACCGAGTATTAAGCCACATGGAGAAAAAGCTCACGAGTCCAGGGTTTTTGGCTGTCGGGGATTTGGCCGACGTAGATATTTTAATAACTACAACCCCGATCCCTGAATTCACTAAAGTATTAAAGTATAAGCCAGGTTAATTAAAGAATAAGAAAGATTAATGTTAACAAGTCTCATCGTGATTTCATGACTTGAGCTACCTTCGTGCTTTAATTTTCAAGTTTGTGATTTCCAAAACCTTGAAAGCCTGTGTTTTAATCGTGCTTAATCACAAATCTAAAAGTGTTTTAACTGTTAATCAATCTCATCGCAATTTCGTGATTCGATATTTCTCGCGTCAAGTATTATTGAAGTCCCGACACTTAAATCCATGAAAGGTTAAAGATTAATTGCTAATCATGATTAATTAAGAGATTAATACAAATTATTATCGCCTAATTAATCCCATCATGATTTTACGATTTGAGATTCCTTTCATGTCATAACTCTTGAAGACATGATACCCAAAACCCCGAAACCCGAAAACCCGAAATCGAGATTCCAGTCATATGCAAAACTGCTTTAGAAAAACACAATTTTCTTAGCCGTGGAGAGGTCATTTTCCGCGTTTGAATAGTCGATAGACATACAAAGATACTAATATTTCCAGTGGTTTCTTCATAATTTTATTTGTATCTTTGGAAGGTATTCAAAATTCCCCCACAAGATGAGGTTCGTTTTCAGAAATGTGGCATTTTTTACTGTGCTGCGTCATCATTTTCAAATGATGATTCTGAGCGACTGGAGTATCATTTTGAGAAACGGTTGTAGGATTTTGTGCCTAACACATCAGAGATCATTAGACTCTGTCAGTTTTTATACAGGTGTCACAGATTGGGAGAATCGACTCCATCTTTGAGCCCTAATTTTTGGATCTCATATTTTCCTGTTTTGACACATGTTTTTAAAATGCATATATGAGGAAAATGAAAACGGATCTCAGGGAAATGAGAGAGGTTTTTGCTTAGAACAAATAGAGGCACAAAATACTCTTTTAGTTTATGCACATCTATCACGATTCAAGAGATACAGAACCATAACCGCAACCTCATTTCTCAACAGTTTCGCCCATCTTCTATGGCCGTTAGTTTCAAGAATTGATTGTAACTGATTGTTTTGGGAGGATTTTCGATCTCAAGACCTATATGAGGCATCTTTGTAACATGGGATAAAGGGGGGGGGAGACACACAAGAGTAGTACTCCTGGGTTGTATCTTTCATTTTTAGTTTAATATAAGATTGCAGAAGCATGTTTTATCCATATCAGAGATTCTTGTGATGTTGCTTGCAGAGTTTGTCCATTTTCTTAGTTTCAATTTCACTCCATCTATCTTTTCTTCTCGATTTGTAACTATTTTGTAATAGAATTCATTCTTTGTTAGATGCTCTGTTTCAGAATGGTTATAGGTTGTTTCTTGCAGAGATCAAGGTTCAGAATTCGTCCTTTGCTAGATGCTCTGTCCCAACCATCTCTTTCCACTGATTTGTGCTTGGAATTCACTCATCGCTAAGTGCTCCTCATGTATTGATATGTTTTCTCTTTATTTTGATGCCATACTTTTATAAATCCTTCTCTCTGTAATCATCTTCTATCTCGCCTCTGCTCCATGGATTTCCATTGCCGAAACACTCTTGCTATTTACTTGATCATTTGACTCCATTCCCAATGGACCACCTCCCGGTCCAACCCATCAACCCTAAAAACCTCAAAAATTTATGTTACCCAAAGATCTTCCCGTTGTTAAGCTTATTGGATATCCTATCGTGACATATATTCGAGAGATCCCTCTCGGGTTGGAAGGGGAAACTTCTAATCAAAAGTGGTTCATGGTTATCTCATAATTTACCTACACACAACCCAAATCAAGTTCTGAGTGATACATTATTTTTTCATTTAAAATGTGATAAGGCTTGGCTCTATTACAACCTAGAACCAAATATTGCGACAACATTTTCTGGCGCTGTTGCCGGGGATGGAGGAACGAATCTATCTTCCCTGGGATACGAAAACAAGTTTAGATCTATTCCTTGATGGTGAACAAGGGATAAGCATTCAATTAGCTATGATCGTTCACCTGACGACTCGGTTCGAAGACTCTACATGATTCACTGGCGACTCCACTGGTCTCAAAATGTCGAATTCATTCGCTGCTCGGATTGCTGCAAAGTTTGCTCCTCTAGATTTTACAAATGTTTATAGTTTTGCAAACACTGTTCCAGACATTAAAGTTTGGGAAGATGTCCTTCCTAAATTTGGATAATATGCGGACGACAATCCTGCTCAACACTTGTTTGAATTCCACAAGCTCATGGATGAATTAAATATATATCATGAAGATGTCCTCATGAAACTGTTTATGTTTTCATTGGAAAGAGATGCTAGACTCTGGTATAAATCTTTACCTCTTTCCAGTATTCCTTCATTGAAATATTTTCACATACTTTTTCATCAACATTGTAAAAGAATCTATTCAGCTGAAATACTTTTTGAAGATTGCTGTAACATAAAAATTCATAAGACAAACAGATCAAACACATCTTCTTGAAGAGGAGGAAGGAATATAAGAAATTTCTCAAGTCAATGAAGATAATCAATATGAAGAAGAGTTGGTTGATAAAGAAGTAGGATATGATATCTCTTGTGATCACATTCAAGAGCAAGATATCAACCTGCAGAAGAGAAATAAAACAATAGTTGCTTGATTCAGAAATTACACAGACCACCTCCTCCTTTAACATAATAAGTGATAGATCTGCTTCTGAACAATCACATTGTAACTCTTGCTTACACAGATCTGCTGCATCCACACAGTTTTGAATATCTTGAAGACTCTGTTTTGTTTCAAGAAAAGGAGGTGGTTGTCGTATTTAACAATCCCGAAGAATGTTTGGTGTTCGAGAATGATTTAGATTTTGATGTAAAGGCTACTGATGATGTGGAAGACAGTGATATTTTTCGAAATCTATTTCAAGATCAGATTGCTGATTTTTCAATGCAGAAACCTTCAGGATTTTATTCTGATTTTTCAGTATTTGATAAATATAGTGATGATGAAGAGGATTTTAAAGATTTGTTGTCTTATGAAATTTCATCAAATCCTATTTATCAACTAAGAGATGATCAGAAAAGTATGAATGCTATGGTTGAAAATATATATGAATATGTTGTTCAAGAGTCCAATGAAGATCCTTTTAACTTTGATACATCCTCTAAAGATATCATTGTTGGAGAGGGTGATCAAATTTTTTTCCATGATGCATATTTTCAGACTTAGTTTTCATTTGATCATTATCAAGACAATAATGTAGGAAATGAAGAACATATCTCTTCTTCTCTCTTAAAAATTGTCAGTTGTAATAGGCAAGCATATCATAGTGATGAATTCAGATTACAGGGATATGATGAAAGAGAGAAGACAGGTTCATATTAGCAGTTGATCATGCATGTTTCCCCAACAAATATTGAGCAGTCCACATTTAACATTAAGATCTATAAGGGCATCCAACAACAACATTTCAGTCAGTTGGAACAACAACAAAATGAGGTATTTCTATGTGCATTTTACGATCCAGTAACAGTTTATATGGGGCACTAAATTTTTTATTTCTGACTTCTTGAAGTCTAAATTTCAAAACTGTAAGTACCTGCTCCCAGGGCATGTTTTAAAATTTGCAGCTGCTCCTATCATTTTTTTGCTCAAAGATGGAAGTATAATTAAGTTTGTTAGTCAGATACTCGCTTGGTTGATTTGGAAGTTTTCCTACACTTGAACAAAGCAGTGATATCAGTTAGAGTAGGTGATGTATATAAATAAGCTTGAATTTGAGCACTAGAGTACAACAATGGTTTTCAATATGTTTCCGGTTTAGTTTGGAATCTAGTATGGTTTTGTTTTAAAGCATTACGACTCCATAGCCGAATGAATGCATAAGAGGTTTTTTGTTTCGGAAAGGTGCAAGTAAAGCGACATAATTTAGAGTTTGATAAGGATGATTTCAGGTCGCCCAATGGATGAAGGCACGTGGTCTACTATTCTTGGCGCTTTGCAGGAAAGCACCATCCCTAGATGGAGCCTCTGTTGTAACAAATATTGAAATTTTGGCTTTCGGTAGCTTAGGAGAGAAAAAAATTATAGTGTTTAACTACCGAAAGTGTAGATGTGAGAAAACGACCATTCGTATGTCATGCGCATCACTGAATGTTCTCTACCTGTCATCTTCAGTAAAATAATGCCAAAATATTCTCCAAATTCCACAACAGTACAACAGTCAAAATCCAACTCACAAAAAAATCCAAAGACAGGGTTCATGTGAAAATCAAAGAAATGTACCATATGTTCAAGTGTTGAGTCACAAGGAAAATGAATGGAAGCATTGGCAGTTGAACAACCACATACACTGAGCATTAAGCCACATGGATAAAAAGCTCACGAGTGTGGGGTTTTTGGCCATCGGGGATTTGGCCGACGTAGATATTTTAATAACTACAACCCTGATCCCCGAATTCATGAAAGTATTAAAGGATAATCCGGGTTAATTAAAGAATAATAAAGATTAATGTTGACAAGTCTCATCGTGATTTTGCGACTCGAGCTGTCTTCGTGCTTTAAGTTTCAAGTTTGAAATTTTTGAAACCTCGAAAGCTTGTGTTTTAATCGTGCTTAATCACAAAGATAAAAGTGTTTTAATTGTTAATCAATCCCATCGCAATTTCGCGATTTAGGATTTCTCGCGTCAAGTATTATCAAAGTCTCGACACTTAAATCCATGAAAGGTTAAAGATTAATTGCTAATCGTGATTAATTAAGAGATTAAGACAAATGATTATCACCTAATTAATCCCATCACGATGTCATGATTTGAGGTTCCTTGCATGTCATAAATCCTAAAGACATGATACCCAAAACACCGAAACCTGAAAACCTGAAATCGAGACTCCAGTCATATGCAAAACTGCTTTATAAAAATGCAATATTCTTATCCGTGGAGAGGTTGTTTTCCACGTTCGAATAGTCGATAGACATATAAAGATCCTAATATTTCTAGTGGTGTCTTCAAAATTGCATTTGGAGATTGGGAAGGCAGTCAAAAGTCCCCCACAAGATGAGGTTCATTTTTAGAAATGTGGCGTTTTTTACTGTGCTGAGTCATCATTTTCAAATGATGATTCTGAGCGACTGGAGTATCATTTTGAGAAACGTTTGGAGGATTTTGTGCCTAATACATCAGATATCATTAATCTCTCTCAGTTTTCCTACAGGTGTCATATATTGGGAGAATCGAATCCATCTCCGAGCCCTAATTTTCGGATCTCATATTTTCCTGTTTTGACACATGTTTGTAAAATGCAGATATGAGGAAAATGAAAATGGATCTCAGGGAACTGAGAGAGGTTTTTTCTTAGAAAAAAATAGAGGCACAAAAGAATCTTTCAGTTTATGCACATCTGTCACGATTCAAGAGATACAAAACCATAACCACAGCCTCATTTCTTAGCAGTTTGGCCCATCTTCTAGGGCTGTTAGTTTCAAGAATTGATTGTAACTGATTGTTTTGGGAGGATTTTCGACCTCAAGACCTATATGAGGCATCAATGTAACATGGGATAAAGGGGGGGGGGGAGACACACAGGAGTAGCACTCCTGGGCTGTAGCTTTCATTTTCAGTTTAATATAAGATTTCAGAAGCATGCTTTATCCATATCAGAGATTCTTGTGATGTTGCTTGCAGAGTTTTTCCATTTTCTTAGTTTCAATATCACTCCATCTATATTTTATTCTCGATTTGTAACTATTTTGTAATAGAATTCATCCTCTATTAGATGCTTTGTTGCAGAATGGTTATAGGTTGTTTCTTGCAGAGATCAAGGTTCAAAATTTGTCCTTTGCTAGATGCTCTGTCCCAACCATCTCTTTCCACTGATTTGTGCTTGGAATTCACTCATTGCTAAGTGCTCCTTGTGTATTGATATGTTTTCTCTTTATTCTACTGCCATACTTTTATAAATCCTTCTCTTTGTAATCAAATTTTATCTTGCCTCTACTCCATGGATTTCCATTGCCGAAACACTCTTGCTATTTGCTTGATCATTTGACTCCATGCCCAATGGAATACTTCTCGGTCCAACCCATAAACCCTAAAAACCTCAAAAAAATTATGTTACCCACAGATCTGCCTGTTGTTAAGCTTAATGGATATCCTATAATGACATATATTTGAGAGATCCCTGTCGGGTTGGAAGGGACAAATTCTAATCAAAAGTGGTCCGTGGTCATCTCGGAATTTACCTGCATGCAACCCAAATCAAGTTCTGAGTGATAACTTATTTTTTCATTTAAAATGTGCTAAGGCTTGGCTCTATTATAGCCTAGAACCAACTCTTGCGACAAATTTTTTTGGCGCCATTGCCGGGGACGGAGGAACGAAGCTATTTTCCTTGGGATACGACAAAAAGTTTAGATCTATTCCTTGATGGTGAACAAGGGATATGCATTCAATTGGATGTGATCATTCACCTGGCGACTCCTTGGTTCGAAGACTCTACATGATTCACTGGTGACTCCACTAGTCTCAAAATGTCGAATTCGTTCGCTGCTCGGATTGCTGCAAGGTTTGCTCCTCTGGATTTCACAAATGTTTATGGTTTTCCAAACATTGTTCCAGACATTAAAGTTTGGGAAGATGTCCTTCCTAAATTTGGAGAATATGCGGACGACAATCCTACTCAACACTTGTTTGAATTCCACAAGCTCATGGATGAATTAAATATACATCATGAAGATGTCCTCATGAAACTGTTTATGTTTTCATTGGAAAGAGATGCTAGACTCTGGTATAAATATTTACCTCATTCCAGTATTCCTTCATTGAAATAGTTTCACATACTTTGTCATTAGCATTGTAAACAAATCTATTCAGCTGAAATACTTTTTGAAGATTGCTATAACATAAAATTCATAAGACAAACAAATCAAACATATCTTCTTGAAGAGGAGGAAGGAATATAAGAAATTTCTCAAGTCGATGAAGATAATCAATATGGAGAAGAGTTGGTTGATAAAGAAGTAGGATATGATATCTCTTGTGATCACATTCAAGAGAAAGATATTCAACATCATGGTCAACCTACAGAAGAGAAAGAAAACAATAGTTGCTTGATCCAAAAATTACACAGACCACCTCCTCCTTTAACAAAAGAAGTGATAGATTTGCTCCTAAACAGTCACATTGTAACTCCTGCTTACATAGATCTGCTGCATCCACACAATTTTGAATATCTTGAAGACTCTGTTTTGTTTGATGAAAAAGAAGTGGTTGTCGTCTTTAACAATCCTGAAGAATGTTTGGTGTTTGAGAATGATTTAGATTTTGATGTAAAGGCTACTGATGATGAGGAAGACAGTGATATTTTTCGAAATCTGTTTCAAGATTAGATTGCTGATTTTTCAATGCAGAAACCTTCAGTATTTTATTCTGATTTTCCAGTATTTGATAAATATAGTGATGATGAAGAGGATTTTAAATATTTGTTGACTTATTAAATTTCATCAAATCCTATTTATCAACTAAGAGATGATCATAAAAGTATGAATGCTATGGTTGAAAATAGATATGAATCTATTGTTCAAGAGTCCAATGAAGATCCTTTTAACTTTGATCCATCCTCTAAAGATATCATTGTTGGAGAGGGTGATCATAAATTTTTCCATGATGCATATTTTCAGACTCAGTTTTCATTTGATCATTATCAAGACAATAATGTAGGAAATGAAGAACATATCTCTTCTTCTCTCTTAAAAATTGTCAGTTGTAATAGGCCAACATATCATAGTGATGAATTCAGATTACAGGGATATGCCGAAGGAGAGAAGACGGGTTCATATCAGCAGTTGATCATGCATATTTCCCTAGCAAATATTGAGTAGTCCACATTTAACATTCATATCACTAAAGGCAACCAACAACATTTCAGTCAGTTGGAACAACAACAAAATGAGGTATTTCTATGTGACTTTTACGATCCAGTAGCAGTTTATATGGAGTCAATATGGGGCACTGGATTTTTTATTTATGACTTCTTGAAGTCTAAATTTCAAAACTGTAAGTACCTGCTCCTAGGGCATGTTTTAAAATTTGCAGCTGCTCCTGCCATTTTTTTTCTCAAAGATGGAAGTATAATTAAGTTTGTTAGTCGGATACTCGCTTGGTTGATTTGGAAGTTTTCCTATACTTGAACAAAGCAGTGATATCAGTTAGAGTAGGTGATGTATATAAATAATCTTGACTTTGAGCACTAGAGTACATCAGTGGTTTTCAATATGTTTCCGGTTTAGTTTGGAATTTAGTATGGTTTTGTTTTAAAGCACTACGACTCCATAGCCCAATGAATGCATAAGCGGTTTTTTGTTTCGGAAAGGTGTAAGTAAAGCGACAGAGTTTAGAGTTTGATAAGGATGATTTCAGGTTGCCCAATGGATGAAGGCACTTGGTATACTATTCTTGGCGCTTTGCAGGAAGGCACCATCCCTAGATGGAGCCTTTGTTTTAAGAAATATTGAAATTTTGGCTTTCGGTAACTTAGGAGAGAAAATTTTTATAGTTTTTAACTACTGAAAGTGTAGATGTGAGAAAATGACCATTCGTCTGTCACGCGCATCACTGAATGTTCTCTACCTATCATCTTCAGTCAAATAACATCGAAATCAACTCCAAATGCCACAACAATACAACATTCACAAGCCAACTCATGAAAAATCCAAAGACAAATTTCATGTGAAAATCAAAGAAATGTATGATTTGTTCGAGCGTTGAGTCATAAGGAAAATGAATGGAAGCATTGGCAGTTGAACGACCACATACACCGAGAATTAAGTGACATGGAGAAAAAGATCACGAGTCCGGGGTTTTTGGCCTTCGGGGATTTGTCCAACGTAGATATTTTAATAACTACAGCCTTGATCCCCGAATTCACTAAATTATTAAAGGATAAGCTGGGTTAATTAAAGAATAAGAAAGATTAATGTTGACAAGTCTCATCGTGATTTCGCGACTTGAGCTTCCTTCGTGCTTTAAGTTTCAATTTTTTGATTTCTAAAACCCCAAAAACCTGTGTTTTAATCGTGCTTAATCACAAAGATAAAAGTGTTTTAACTGTTAATCAATCCAATCGCAATTTCACGATTCGAGATTTCTCGCGTCAAGTATTATCGAAGTCCCGACACTTAAATCCATGAAAGGTTAAAGATTAATTGCTAATTGTGATTAATTAAGAGATTAAGACAAATTATTATCGCCTAATTAATCCCATCATGATTTCGCGATTCAAGATTCATTGCATGTCATAACTCTTGAAGACGTGATACCCAAAACCCCGAAACCCGAAAACCCGAAATCGGGACTCCAGTCATATGCAAAATTGCTTTAAAAAAACACAATTTTCTTAGCCGTCGAGAGGTCGTTTTCCGCATTCAAATAGTCGATAGACATAAAAAGATCCTAATATTTCCAGTGGTGTCTTCAGAATTTCATTTGGAGCTTGGGAAGGCAGTCCAAATTCCCCCAAAAGATGAGGTTCATTTTCAGAAATGTGGCGTTTTTTATTGTGTTGAGTCATCATTTTCAAATGATGATTCTAAGCGACTGGAGTATCATTTTGAGAAACTGTTGGAGTATTTTGTGCCTAACACATAATATATCATTATAGTCTCTCATATTACCTACAGGTGTCACATATTGGGAGAATCGAATCCATCTCCGAGCCCTAATTTTCGGATCTCATATTTTCCTGTTTTGACACATGTTTGTAAAATGCAGATATGAGGCAAATGAAAACGAATCTTAGGGAACTGAGAGAGGTTTTTTCTCAGAACAAACAGAGGCACAAAAGGATATTTCAGTTTATGCACATCTATCATTATTAAATAGATAAAGAACCATAACCACAACCTCATTTCTCAATAGTTTGGCCCATCTTCTATGGTCGTTAGTTTCAAGAATTGATTGTAACTGATTGTTTTGGGAGGATTTTCGACGTTAAGACCTATATGAGTCATCTTTGTAACATGGGATAAAGGGGGGGGGGGGGNGGGGAGACACACAGGAGTAGTACTCCTAGGTTGTAGCTTTCATTTTCAGTTTAATACAAGATTGCAGAAGCATGTTTTATCCATATCAGAGATTTTTGTTATGTTGCTTGCAGAGTTTGTCCATTTTCTTAGTTTCAATATCACTCCATCTATATTTTCTTCTCAATTTGTAACTGTTTTGTAATATAATTCATCCTCTGTTAGATGCTCTATTGTAGAATGGTTATAGGTTGTTTCTTGCAGAGGTCAAGGTTCAGAATTCGTCCTTTGCTAGATGCTCTGTCCCAACCATCTCTTTCCACTGATTTGTGCTTGGAATTCACTCATTGCTAAGTGCTCCTTGTGTATTGATATGTTTTCTCTTTATTCTGCTGCCATACTTTTATAAATCCTTCTCTTTGTAATCAAATTCTATCTCGCCTCTTCTCCATGGATTTCCATTGTCAAAACACTCTTGCTATTTGCCTTATCATTTGACTCCATGCCCAATGGACTACCTCTCAGTCGAACCCATCAACCCTAAAAACCTCAAAAATTTCTATTACCCACAGATCTGCCCATTGTTAAGCTTATTTGATATCCTATCGTGACATATATTCGAGAGATCCCTCTCGGGTTGGAAGGGACAACTTCTAATCAAAAGTGGTTTGTGGTTATCTCGGAATTTACCTATACGCAACCCAAATCAAGTTTTGAGTGATAACTTGTTTTTTCATTTAAAATGTGCTAAGGCTTGGCTCTATTACAGCCTAGAACCAACTCTTGTGACAACACTAGCATGATTAAATATCGTTGGGTAAAATACCAACTGTATTTTAAATATGCATCCTTCTACTCAAGGAACTTATGGAGATGATTTCCACTTGGTAGTAATATTCTCAACATGCTCATCCTAGCCTTGGTAATCCAATCTCATGTCTGTACAAAAAGACATACGATTGCAGAGTGAATTCAACTTCTTTGTTTGGAATGCTAGCAACACACAGTGCAACTTTCCAAAACATCTATAAACAACAACAATTTTCATTCCTCTTTTTAGTAGAGGTTTATTAAGCCTCTCACGAATGGGGTAAGATAGGGTGTAACTCCCTTAAAGTCCTCCAAAAATATTTTCATACGACTCATGCATGAGCCCAAGTAGACCAAGTGTTGTTGCGATGCTATGATACCAATTTGTAACACACCCGATACCTAGGTGCTATTTTATGGGGTGGGGCATCATAATTTCATTTTCCTTAACTCTCTCTAGGTTCCCCTTTTTTCTAAAGTCCAGGTTCTTCCAAACCCGCGGACTCTTTCCTGCCCCATTTGAAGAATTTGAAGAACATACACTATCTTTCCATGCTAGGCCCCTTCCTTCATGTGACTTGGGGCTGTGACCATATGACAAGACAACATGTGCCTATTTCGGTGTTTCAGAGCTTTAGAATATGGACATTTTTAACAGGTGACACCACAAGTCTCTAAAGTGAAATCCTTCAGAAGTGTCAGATCTTCTGACATGTGCCCTTCTCTATTCAACAGTCTTGATGGACTCCGACATTTCGGCCCTCGGGAGTTATTTCTCTATTCAACTCTGCATTTCTCCCAGAGTGACTTTCCTCCAAAGTGGTAGATCTTTTTCCATGCGTCCTTTTCCAATGGACAATTGGGATGAATTCAAGACTCCCACCTTTGGGGATCCTCGTGCCTTCACACTTTGATGTTGTCAAAGTCAGTCAGTGCCAGACTGACCATAGCCTAGATCTGATGGTCTGAGGGTATCCACATAAACTCATAGATCTACGACTCGTAACTTATTCTCAAGGGTCCCTTGGGTCCCGTCGTTAGGTCATTCCTAGAGGGACATATTTCATCCCAAGACACATCGATAAGAACACGTGACACCTGCCTCAGGTCACTGACATTCCCTTACCTTGCTACGAGGTTGCCATACCTGGAAACACCATCACTTGACATGTAGGCCCCACGTGCTCTCGACATGATACATTCATCCCCACGATTGAACAATTAATAAGGTTCTTGAAGGATCCTTAGATCCATGGTCCACATTAATTTGTGACTTCAATTGTCGGGGAATATTGACGTTACAACATCCCTGTACTCCCGAAGAGGTCAACGTCGAGTTGACAATATCGTAGATCCGATGGTCAAGTTAACTACCAGGAATCCTCATATCTACGACCTTGATTAACTTCGGGACTTTGAAACTTCAGAGGATTCACCTCCTATACGACGAATGTGCCCAATTCACCGGACCCATGAAATCCAAAGGACTTGAATGATTAACATCCGTGTTCCTTCTCTAGATCCGACGATCGTAAATAGCTTCGGCTCCTCCCGAACTAGTCTCATACATTTGTCTCCCAAACAAAAGGATCTTCCCTTTCGAGACATGAATCTCACTATCCTTCTGGAGCTTTGTCATCTCTAAAATACTTAGGCACTTTGTTCTATTTCTCCTGAAATTAACACTTAGATAAATTATTCCGCGCATCCCTTACGCTCATTCATCAACTCTATAACTTAAGAGCTTCTTGGTCTCTACCCGCCTCACAGAGACTCGGTGCATACATGCACTATCTCTCTTGAGCTTAACATACTCCCTCCTCCAAGAGACTCCAAACGACTGGGAGTGTCGACATGCACACGTGAAACTATACCCAAGGTCGACAAACTCACAGTTCATTTATTTTAACTTGAGCCACCACAGGGCTCGAGCATTTACGTGTACAAGATAGATAATTCCTTAAATACACAATCAGGTAGATTAAAAGGGATACAATATAATCATTAAGAAAGCATGCACATCCCTGAAACATTCATAGGATATCCAACTTTAATCTACAGTTACAGTTCAATTACACAGGAAAAGAGAATACTTATGTATTACAGGTTGCAGCCAACTAATCGACTATGGGTGTTCGCCTTTCCACCCAACCATAGGCTCAGAGGCATTCATTCTTAATGCTCTGTCCACCCCCATGCCAATCCATGATATCACCAGGGAATTTTTTCCAATTCTCAACGATCCTTTCTCTTTCACATCTTCTGCAAGGTTTAGCAAATGCTTCCTTAGCATCAAGCTCATGACCTTCTGCTCAATTCCTGTTCTCTGCATACTCTCAGAGATTTCCCTCTCTGTTATGGTCTCAGGGAGGTTTATTAGATAATACCCCAGTATCAAGCTTGTGGCCTTCTGTTCCTTCTCTCTGCTAGAGAGTTCCTCACATTCTCTACTGTTCTCTTTATTCTCTTACGTGCCTTGCATGCACATCCATCCTATCATGTTTCTTTCTGTCAGAAGGAAACCTATGTTAGTCTGGGTCTACAGGACCCTGTGGTACTTCAAGCTGACCTTCTACATCTATACCATGGTTCCATTCATGGGGGTGGTTGATGGATCAAACACCCATCCTTTCTTCATTAAGTGATTCCTTTTTGGGAACCAGAGGAGGTTTTTTATCCTCAGCAAGGGAAATTTGGGGTCATTCGATATAATGAACCCTCTCTTATAGTTTTCACATTCTTTCCTCTAGTGATGTCATGGCCAGTACTTTCAAGGCTTCACCCCCACAATCAATTATTTTAAATTCAAACAATAATACATTTACATTGTTCCCATACCACATCATGGTAATCCAAATAAATGATTAATTACAAGTTGGGGAAACAAGGGTGTTACAAGTAATCATCATACAACACTTTTACCATCTCCGACATGGAAAATAAATTTCTTTGAAACTCTCTTTCATTTTGAGAAAGGCCTTCTTCCGATGCCATCTTCTCACTTTGAGAAGTCCTCTTTCTTGATCCAATCTCTGAATCTCCTTCTACAAGATCGCCTTCACCGTGACTTAGCTTTTCCTTGGTAATCATGCAAACTCAAACAAGCAATTGTCAACCTGCTCTGATACCACTTGATCTATAATTGATCTTTTAAATACTTTGATTAAGTTTATGCATGAGTTATTTGACCATTTAGGAAAAAAGAGAAGAAGCTTAATTAAAGAATGTTGTAGACGTATAAGAAAAAAAAAAAAAAACCATAACACCAATATTGTTAACGGAGTTCGACACAAGTTTTCCTATGTCTTCAGGCCTTTGTTTCAATGGGGAAGGCTTCTTATTAATCTTAAATGATTTAAGAACACACTAGAAAGGCTTACATAACAACTCATGAATCTTCCTTTCAGATCTACAACTTCTGGACAGAAACAAACATAACCATTGGCCGAAACAAGAAATTCTGAGACCTTTGAATATAAATTTGACTATGCTTGGATCGACATCTCGGGCTCTGGAGGCACTTTTCTATTTGGCTACTCGGATGCATAAATAAATTCGCAGTCAGACATTGTTTAAAGAATAAAAAAAATTGTGTTTTATCAAAAACGCATACAGTGTATAATATCGCAGACACAAACAAACGAATGCAGGCTAACATTATGATTTATATATTCAATCGTTGTCCATAACATGTGTATTCAACGATGTCTATGAAAAACATTCAAACGTTGTCTATCTACTCATTATGATATAAATTCAGACGTTATCTATTCATATTGTCAGGTAAAACGAATTGAGAAAAAATGAAAAGGGAAGTGGATGCGTATAAAGGATGGTTTTAGCAGTAGAAACAATTCCATATCTAAATGCAAAGGATGGAAAAAACGTGGGTAGAAGCACAGGTATATCACCATTCCAACACAGGTAAAAATGCCATCCAAAATATAACAAATCGCAGACTATCATGTAAAATGAGAATGCAAATGGTTTTAGAAATAGATTTATAATCCATTGAAGTGTAGAGAAAACTTGATGGAAGAGGTAATTGGACGCAGATAAAAGGAACACATAGACACTCATTAAAATGTAGATCCTTCCGGAGTTTATTTGATCCAAAACACGAAGTTGATTATTCAAGGATATGCAGAGGTAAGGTTGTAATATTGCTCACTAAAAATGCAGAGACCATGAAAACACATAGATTATTAAAACACAATGATCAAAAACATCGAGATCATTAAAACGCAGAGGTGATATAAAATGCAAAGACCATTGCAAATGCAGAGATTTACCCCTTCCAAAATGTAAGAGATCATCATTAAATAAACACAAAGGGTTTGTCATTCAACACTGATATTTTACCCCAAAAAACGCAGAGTTGAACCTTCAAGGAAATGCAGAGGTGATCAATCAAAGAAATGCAGGGATAATCCTTCAAGGAAACGTAAAGGGTTTTCAGAGTTTAAGCAATCAAACGTAAAGGTAGTCATTCAAAAGAAGGCGCAAAGGCTAATCATTCAATCATGATTCAATCAAACGTAGAAATAAATAAGGGATAGACGACTGGGAAAAATTTATCCTTCACTCATCATCCATGCACAGAAAAGTAGGGCATTAGAATCTATAGGTCTTTAAACACCGAAGTGACAACCGTAGATCCAGATCCTGTCCAACTGCACAGGCACAGACTGATGACTAAAGGGATAAGGGACAAAAACAAATTTATTTGTAATGATCAATAAAACAAACACATAAAATTCATAGCAATCAGGGTTGGGTTTGCCAAGGGAATCATTTCAAATGTAGCAAGCATAAGGCTGGGATGACTTTAAGTTCATTGATTATAAAATGTTGAGTAAAAAATAATCTTTACAAAAAAGAAGTAGATTAATGAAAGATCAGGAACAATATTAATCTACCATTAAAAAATAAATGCATGCGTACCTTAGCCAAATGCGACAACTCTTAGTCTTTGTCCCGCACGCTCCATCCATCTCCCACTTATCGACCGATGTGACCTCACCAGTACCTCCTAGCCAATGCTAGGGTTACTCTTCTTCCCTGTGAGACCCCCGAGCTGCAAAGGGGCCACACACACAATACCATAGAACCGGTAGCACCCATCTCACCTTGCAAGGTCAAGCTACCACTCATTACCCGAGCTAAGTATCCCAACTCCCACAAGAGAAGTTCAGTAAAGACAAAAATTCAGCAGCATAGTGTTATGCATAAAGATGATATATCATACTCCTCCTCCTCCATCTCTTTTATAGATTTTTTCAAGTAATTAGTTTCCCAAATTCTCATTAAATTCACTTTGTATTTAGTTATTTAGGAAAAACCTCCCCTGTACACATGTCACCCATCCCCTAGTTGCACCATAAATTCAATTTTATTAATTAATTAATTATTCATATTTCCCTCACCCACCTAAAATCATTCCTAAAAACTCTCCTAGGTGTCCCAAAATTCCATTATACATCTTTTTTTTTTTTTTTTTAATGTCTGGAGGAATTAGCAACTAGTTGGGCACGTGCTCGCATTACACGTGGCCGTGTTATCCAACCACTACCACTATAACCTCCAGGTGTGCCCACGATGCCCCTTACGTGGCACACAAGGTAAGTCGGGGGGAGTTGAACTCGAAACCTCATGGAACTTCATTTTCATGGCACTTGCCAATTGAGCTGCCCCCCGGGGGGCCCATTATACATCTTAAATGACTTAGTTGAGTTCAAAAATAGCAAGTTTCCAAGGCAAGATTCCTTACTAAGTTAGACATTCAGCTTTTTCTTTATGTTTCCCCTTTTCTTTATGTTTCCTCTTTTTCCTTTAGTTTCTTATTTCTTTTAAGTTTCCCTCTTTTCCCTTTTTAACTAAAAATCAATTTAGCAAGTGTAGAAAAACAACCATTTACCCTTTTTTCTTTTTAACTAAAAATTAAATTAGCATAAGTAGATAAAACAATGATTTCCCTTTTTGAAAATTTTAATCCTCCCTTATAATTTTGACTTTAATAAATAATTTGAATTTCTTACCCCCCTTCTTGTTACATGTTCATGTATTTTTTTTTTTTACCACATGTTCTAATTAGACCTAGGTTGTAAAGTCACTAGGCTGGGCGACATTTTTATTAGGGAAAAATGTTTTTAAATCTTACTTGTCACATCATTCATTTTAAGGTCATTTAGGTTTATTCACTTACCAGTTAAAATTGTGAGGTTCCCTTCAGGACGCACTAGGTGCACCAAGGGTGCTACTTGCCTCTTTCCTTTTTCCTTGCACGACGTGCCCTTCAGGACGCACTATGTGATCCAAGAGTGCCACTCGCCTCTTTCAGTTTTCCTTGCGTGACATGCCCTTTAGGACGCACTACGTGCTCTAAGGGTGTCACTCGCCTCTTTCCATTTCCCTTGTGCGACATGCCCTTCAGGATGCACTACGTGCTCCAAGGGTGCCACTCACCTCTTTCCATTTTCCTTGCACGACGTTCCCTTCAGGACGCACTACGTGCTCCAAGGGTTCCACTCGCCTCTTGACTGACTTGGTAGACATAAAAAACCCCTGGAGTCAATACTCCGCTAGGTGATCTTGTGGGAGACTAAGGGCCTCTAAGAAATAATGCCCCTGCCTTATTGCGCTCCCCTTAGAATCATCGTGAGTGACTGTCACAGTCTACCCTCACGACATCGTGGGTCTTATCGAACTAGGTAATCATTAACCTACAGTTCAAGCCACAACGAGAGTGCTAGTAGGTTGTGGGAGGGTTTCTTCAACACCTCTCCCTCAAAGTTTTTGGCTCTCGTGCATGACCCCTCTACTCCAAATGTGAGTCTGGTCGACAAGCTATCGTCAATATACATCATCAATGAATCATGTCAGCAATAATAATCAATCATCATAACATCTAATCATGTGTACATATGTCATATCAACAACAATCAAACCCCAATAGTCCTCTCCCTGACTCGATATGGAGTCCAAGGGGTTTCATCGATGCCTCTGCATCCTCGAGGTCCAAATTCCTGCACACTCAGGAGAACCCAGTCAAGAGCACCTGTCTATGTCAATACAAAATAATAACATATCATCATATCCATAATGCCTCATAATCATAATCAAACGGCCAATAGTATACTAATCTAGATCACTTGCAAGCAAGTGTTGTCAAAGAATAAGTTCACTCAGTGCACACAAGAGCGGGATGTTACATACACCCCCTCTTGGTCTAAACTTCATCCCGAAGTTTCACAGTATATAAGTGCCGAAACAATGTGTATCACAATATCATAAGTCTATATATCAACAACAATGAAAATTGTTGGCGTATATCATAGGGGTCTTCCTAGGTCGCCAAGTGCAGATTATAGTTGTCCCACTGGACCTTGACCTGATCTACTATTCGACATTGTAGATGTCGAATGTGATGATCCAGGATGCGGATTGGATCCGCCGTTAGAACACCCTCATCAGATACCTTCAAGGAACTCATGTCAATAACATGTGTAGGATCACTAATATAATGTCTCAAAACAGATACATGAAAAACATCGTGCATACGCCTTAAAGAATTAGGCAAGGCTAGTCGATAGGCCACATGCCCCTTCTTTTCCACAATCTTGAAAGGTCCCACGAACCTATAAGAGATTTTATCACCCTTTCCAAACTTGATCTAACTCTTATGTGGTTTCACCTGCAAGAAGACTCGATCTCCAACTTCGTAATTACGGTCGACACGGTGCGCATCGATATAACTTTTATGTCAATCATGCACTTCTTTGATCCTTTGTCTTATTGTTTGCATTTGATATTCCATTTCTTAGATCACTTTTGGTCCAACCAGGACCCTACCCTCAAGCCGATCCCAACTCAAAGGCGTTTGAAACGGTCTCCCATAAAGAAACTCGAAAGGAACCATCTTAATGGTGCTTTGATAACTGTTGTTATATGCGAATTATACCAGTGGCAATAATTCTTCCCAACACTTTTTTTGGTCCATCACGTACATACGCAACACATCGTCCAAGATTTGGTTTGTTTGTTCAGTTTTCCCATCTGTCTCCGGTTGATACGCAGTACTAAATTTAAGTTGGGTTCCCAAGGGCTCTTGGAAACTACTCCAAAATCATTCAGTAAACACCGATACTCGATTAGATATAATCCTCCTAGGCATGCCATGCAGTCTCACAGATGAAAAATATAGCTATTTCAGGTTCCTGATACGTCGTATGTATAGGAATGAAATGAGAACTCTTCATCAAAGTGTCAACTACCACAAAAATTGAGACCTTTCTCTGTGTCGTCTATGGAAATATAGCAATTAAATCCATCAAAATGACCTCTCATTTTGACTCTAGAATAAAGTGTGGTTGTAGTAATCCTCTTGGATGTCTATGTTTAGCCTTCACCTACTGACATTCTAGACATCTTGCCATGTAGTTGACTATGTCTGCCTTCATTCCTTTCCAGAAGAATAAGGGTTTAAGGTCTGCCCTCATATTCTTGACTCCAAGATGAGCCATATACACTGCTCTATGAGCCTCATTTAGGATCAAACTCCTCAACTCATCGTTGGGAGGTACGCAAATTTGATTTTTAAATCTCAATAATTCATCATTTTCCAATGTAAATCCTTCAAATATTGGTACCATCATTGTATTTTATCCGATAAAATCCTTGACCTCTTTGTACCATTCATCGTTGCATTGTAAGGTTAGTATATTTTCACGTAGATTCATCTGAAGAGGCAACACCGAAAATATGTGTGGTGTTCGACTCAATGCATCCACCACTCGGTTCATTGTTCCTTTTATGTAAGTAATCTCGAAATCGTACTCGCTAAGAAATTCCGACCAATGGCGTTGTCGTGCGTTCAAGTCACTTTGCGTAAAGATGTGTTGTAGTCCACAGTGGTCCATTTTTAGTTCAAATTTTTGTCCAATAAGGTAGTGTCTCCAAAATCTAAAGGCATAAACAATGGCTAACAACTCCAAATCACGCGTCACATAGTTCTCCTCATGCCTTCTCAACTTCCTCGAGATGTAAGTGATCACTCAATCATCTTCCATCAAGACTTCACCTAAGCCTTCCTTGGATGTGTCAATGCATACCAAGAATTCCACGTCCATATCGGGGACCTTTAGTATCGGTGTCGTTGTCAACATCTCCTTGAGCCTCTGAAATTCCTCCGTGTATTTCTCGGTCCAAACAAACTTCTTGTTCTTCTTCTGCAATTCTGTGATTGGATTTCCTATCTTTGAAAAACCCTCGACGAACCGTCGATAATATCCTGCTAAACCCATGAAGCTACAAACTTTCGAGACATTCGTCGATGCAGGCTATTCATTAATAGCCTCGGTTTTTGTTGGATCCACATCAATACCTTCGTCGGAGATGACATGCCCTAAGCAGTGAATCTTTGATTGATAAAACGAGCATTTAGACAATTTCCCATACAATTTGTTCTCTTGCAGACACTGTAGTACCAATCACAAGTGCTCGTCATGCTCCTCCATCATCCAAGAGTAATCAAAATATCGTCAATGAATACTTGGACGAACTTGTCAAAGTAGTCACGGAAAACCCCATTCATCAAACTCATAAATACCCCTGGGGTGTTTGTTAGTCCAAACGGTAAAATAGTAAACTTGTAATGTCCAAACCTCATCTTAAATGCGGGCTTAGGGATGTCATCCTCCTTGATCTGTAACTGTTGATACCTTGATCGCAAGTTGATCTTTGAAAACATTGTCGCACCTTTCATTTGATTGAGAAGATCATCAATTTTTGGCAACGGGTACTAATTCTTGATCATTGTCTTGTTCAATTGATGGTAGTCAATAAATATTCTCCATGACCCATCCCTCTTTCATATGAAAATAATAGGCACACCCCATGGTGACACACTTGGACATATAAGTCCCAAGTCCAACAAATCCTTCAGTTGCATTCTCAACTCTTGTAACTCTAGGGTCGACATCCGATAAGGCGTTCTCGCTATCGGTTCAGTCCCAGGTTTTAGGTCTATGGTAAATTCCAATTCCCTCTCCAACGACATCCCAGGCAACTCCTCCAGGAAGATGTTCACAAACTCTCTCACCACCGTATGGTGTTCTAGACCTTTCGCTACTCCCTTCTCGTTTAATGAAAGGATCACATAAATATTACATCCCTTGTGCATGCTCTTCCGTAGCTGCAAGGAAGAGACGAACCTCAGGGAAACTCCCTGGTTCTGACTTACAGTCACGCATCTCTGTCCCTCATCATTAACCAAAATCAACCATTTCATCTTACAGTTGAGTATCGCCTCATGTGATTCCAACTAGTCCATACCTATCACGACATCATAATATTCTAAGATCGTGACGTACAGGTTGGCCCTAGTGAAAAAATCTCCCATGTTAAGGATACATCCTGTAACCTTCCCTCCAACCTTCTGTTTGGCTCCCAAAGCCATCTCTATAAAGATAAACTCATCCTGTTCGACTGCCTTTAACTTAATTCTTTTTAGCGCTGCACCAGAAATGAAACTCTCTGTAGCACAGGGATCTATCAAAATACTAAGGGTCTAGTCAGCGACGGTACCTGACGTCTCGAGCATAGTCAACTGGTGCTCTGCTTAGCAGTTATTCACCACTGCATGGATCTGATGGGCATTTCCCAAATTTCCCATGGTAGTGGGTCTAACTGATCCAGATGCTCTAGTCCTCTCCACGGGGCAGTCACACTGGTAGTGTGGATCCCCACATGTCCAACACCCCTTCTTCAGTATAGTACTCCTAGTACCCAAAGTAGAAGCTGACAACCCACTGGCCTGGAATCCTGGTCTGTCTTGTTGAATAGGCCTAAACTACTACTGTTGTGGTCGACATTGTTGTTGGTGTTGTGGTCCTCAATAAGGAGTCTGCTGCTGAGGTTTTGGTCACCGAGGTGTAGTGAAATTAGATCTTCTCTGGAAGCCACGATATCCCAGTGAACACCTAGTTGGTGTCTGATGCTGCTACACACCAGATGACACCTTCCCTACTGGTCTTGCTGGATTCCAGCTCTGAACCCTGTTGATAAGCTCCTCCTTTGCTATGAGGGCCTTCTGGATGGCATCATGCAAGGTTTGAGGCATCAAAATCCTAACCTTTGCATGTATGCTGACATCAAGGCCAAACAAGAACATGTTGACCTTAAGTTTCTCGGTATTCAGGTGAAGAGAATACCGAAGCAACTCCATAAAATGGGCCTCGTACTCGGGCACCATATGGTCTCCCTATCGCAAGGCGTTGAACTCGTTGAGATGATGCTCAATGAATTCCTCTGATAGGTACCTCTCTTGAAACTTTTCCTCTAATAGTTCCCATGAAACATCTTCGATGACCATGTTCAATTGTGGTAGGAGTGTCTTCCACCAAAGAAGAGCGCTCCCCTTCAGTTGAAATATCATCATGTGGACCTTCATGTTGGAGGTATAGTCGCGAAGTGAAAATCACATCGCCATATTTTCCAACCATGTCTTGGCGGTTGCATCGTTTAGGGCACCAAATAACTAGGGAAATCTGACCTTCTCAATTTTGCGGTGAATACTACCAGTACTGACTGGAGTGCGTGGTGGACCCTTAGGGGTTGTCAATGCCCTGGCCTCATCTCTATCCAAACAATTTATCAGTGCCCCAAACATCCATTGAAAATACGTCATCATCCCAACCACATCAACCACTGCTATATGTTCCTTCCCGACACCATGTTCGTCTCCCTGGGGGTTAGACCCCTCAGGCATAGATGCTACTAGGGGTGTCGCGCCTCCTCCCCTAGCACCCCATCACCTACCTTCATGGCGTCCTCTAACCATGATTACCTACATGAATTCAAGTCAACTTAATTAGCAACAGTATAATCAAATATCAATCAACGAAAGCCGTAGTGATCCCAAGTTGCGGGTTGAACCCGCTCTGATACCATATGTAAGATCCCCCAACATTACGACTATAAGAAACACAAGAAAGTGCAATTTTTTTTTAATAAGGAAGGCAACACAACAACTGTTAAACAACTCGACTTGACGATGAACACAATGCACGCAGATCAGGCAACAAAAAATAATGACTCAACACATTGGCACATCATGAAACTGGATGAAACATGTAATAATCAAAGGACCAATGAAATTGACTACCCGCCCGACACAAGAAAGATAAAGCCTACACGCTAAAGGACAACATCAACTTCCCGACACAGTGGCTTCGATGACTAGGAATTAGAAACCTCTACGTCACTCAAAATGCAATGCATTAAGGAATTACAAAACTAAGTACCGACAACCATTACAATGAACAAACGCCCACATCGGGAAGCACAAACTCAGGCTAGGTTATCATTTTCGTCTATTCATCAGGGTGCCCAATGACCCCCCCAATAGGAATCATGTTGTCTCAAGGCGATAGGCATGACAATAACCCTGTTGAAACATAACACATCCAGACCAATAACCCCAGAAAATTTTCAACGCGCTAGGAGACTGAAATAACTGACAAGAAGACTATACCCACACCCCCAAGCAACAAGTCGACAAGACACAATATGACATCACTCAAATTAAATTGTGCAAGTTATTAAACAACTTTGCCAATCAACCATAACCTATTATCCGTTCAGCATGATGTCTAAGTTTGAAGGAGTGAACTATTAGAAATGTTATCATTATCATAAATGTGTCCCAAACTGTGACCAAGAATGTGAACTATTAAAATTGTTACTATTATCACAAAGTTATCATAAAGTTGAACTACTATATATAACAATGATATCGTTGTCCCATAATAATATTTGATCCAATCATATTCATTGTCTATACAAAATAAGAGATAATAATGATGTTAACACTAATGATATATAATAATGACATTGTTGTCTAAATATAGGGCTATCCCTTAATGAGATTGTTGTCTAAAAAAAGAATTAACAATTAGAAAAGGAAATTAGCAAGGAATTAGATTATGTATCATTGTCATGAATATTTACTCCATTAACTCGTTGTCTAATGAATCCTTACTATCATAGAACAATTTAAAATCAAAGTATAAGTCGTTTTCATTCAATGTATGTATTTGCTTCCAAGTGAATCTTCCCTGTTGTTCAACATTTTAAATTCAAATGTAGAAAGTTGTTGTCAAACGATGATAGTGCTAATTCAATTGCTATTCTATATTCCATTTGTTGTTTATCATATAATTCATGTCGTTGTCTATGTAAATGAGGGTTTTCTATCTATTCAATAGATGGAATCATTGTCTTGATACGTGAGAATCCGTTGTCCACTAACATATAAAATTTATGTCTTAAAATATGAGAATCGCTATAACATATGATACAACATCCAACCCAACATATAAAATTCTGTCTTAAATTATGAGAATCGCTATAACATCCCATAATATGAGAATCTATATAATACAATATGATAATCCTATAATACAATATGAGAATCACTATAATACAACATCCAACAAAGGAATCACTGCCAGATAAGTCGTTGTGGTAAAGCATTCACAGGAATTAAAACTCTGTCAATGAAATAGTTGCGAGGTAAGAGCGTTGGGTTAAATGCATTCAAGAGAAATAAAACTTCATCAATGAAATAAATGTTAGGTAAGAGCGTTGGGTTAAATGCATTCAAGGGAATTAAAACTTCATCAACGAAATAGCTTCCAGGTAAGAGTATTGGGTTAAATGCATTCAAGGGAATTAAAACTTCATCGACGAAATAGCTGCCATGACAAAACACAGATATATAATCCTGATGTATGATAATGCATGTGTTAAATCGTTGTCATAAATATAGTTCTCTAGATTCATGTATTTTAGATCAATCTAAATTCACAGTCAGAGATTGTTTAAAGCATAAAATTTTGTTGTGTTTTATCAAAAACACATACAATGTATAATCTCGCAGGCATAAACAAATGAGCGTAGGCTAACATTATGATTTACATATTCAATTGTTGTCCATGATACATGTATTCAACGTTGTCTATGAAACACATTCAAACAATGTATGTCTACTCATTATTATATAAGTTCAGACATTGTCTATTCATATTGTTGGGTAAAACAAATTGGGAAAAAATGAAAAGGAAAATGGACGCCTAGAAAGGATGGTTTTAGCAGTAGAAATGATTCCAGATCTAGATGCAAAGGATGGTAAAAACGTAGGTAGAAGCACAACTATATCACCATTCCAATCTAGGTAAAAACGTCATCCAAAATATAAAAAATCGCAGACTATCATGTAAAACTAGAATGCAAACAGTTTTAAAAATAGATCTCTAATCCATTGAAGTGTAGAGACAACTTGATGGAAAAGGTAATTGGACGCAGATAAAAGGAACGCATAGACACTCATTAAAACATAGATCCATCCGGATTTTATTCAATCCAAAACATGGAGTTGATTATTCAAGTATATGCAGAGGTAAGGTTGCAATATTGCTTACTAAAAATGCAGAGACCATGAAAACACAGAGATTATTAAATCACAATGATAAAAAATGCCAATATCATTAAAACGCAGAGGTGATATAACATGCAGAGACCATTGCAAATGCAGATATTTACCCCTTCCAAAATGCAGGAGATCAACATTAAAGAAACAAAGAGGGTTTTCCATTCAACGTTGCAATTTTACCCCAAAAAACGCAGAGTTGATCCTTCAAGTAAATGCAAAGGTGATCAATCAAAGAAATGCAAGGATAATCCTTCAAGGAAATGCAAGGGGTTTTCAGAGTTTAAGAAATCAAATGCAGAGGTACTCATTCATAAGAAGGCGCAAAGGCTAATCATTCAGACATGAGTCAATCAAACACATAGATAAGTAAGGGATAGACGACTGGGAAAAATTTATCCTTCACTCATCATCCATGCACAGAAAAGCAAATCATTAGAATCTATAGGTCTTTAAACACCGAAGTGAAGACCGTCGATTCAGCTCATGGCCGACTTCTCAGGCACAGACTGATGACTAAAGGGATAAGGGACAAACACAAATTTATTCGTAATAATCAATAAAAACAAACACAAAAAATTCATAGCAATCAGGGTTGGGTTCGCCAAGGGATTCGTTTCAAATGCAAAAAGCATAAGGTTGGGATGACTTTAAGTTCATTGATTCTAAAATCCCGAGTAAAACATAATCTCTACACAAAAGAAGTACAGTAATGAAAGCGCAGGAACAATATTAATATACCATTCAAAAATAAAGGCATGTGTACCATAGCCAAATGCGACAGCTTCGAGTCGTTGTCTTGCACACACTCCATCCAGATCCTGTTTGTCAACCGATATGACATCACTGGTACCTCCCAGCCAATGCTAGGGGTACTCTTCTTCCCCCTGAGCCCCCTGAACTACAAAGGGGCCACGCACACAATACCAGAGAACCGCTAGCACCCAACTCACCTTGCAAGGTCGAGCTACCTCTCGTTACCCGAGCTAGATATCCCAACTCCCACAAGAGAAGTTCAGTCAAGACAAAAATTCAGCAACGTAACGTTACGCATAAAGATGATATATCATACTCCTCCTCCTACATCCTTTTTATATAGTTTTTCAAGTAATTAGTTTCCCAAATTCTCATTAAACTCCCTTTTCATTTAATTATTTAGGAAAAACCTCCCTCGTACACATGTCACCCATCCCCTAGTTGCACCAGAAATTCAATTTTATTAATTAATTAATTATTCCGATTTCCCTCACCCACCTAAAGCATTCCTAAAAACACTCCTAGGTGTTCCAAAATTCCCTTACTAAATTCCTAGTTGAGTTCAAAAATAGCAAGTTCCCAAGGCAAGATTCCTTACTAAGTTAGACATTCAACTTTTTCTTTATGTTTCCCCTTTTTCCTTTAGTTTCCTATTTCTTTTAAGTTTCCCTCTTTTTCCTTTTTAACTAAAAATCAATTTAGCAATTGTAGAAAAACAACCATTTACCTCTTTTTCTTTTTAACTAAAAATTAAATTAGCATAAGTAGATAAAACAATCATTTCCTATTTTAAAAATTTTAATCCTCCCTTATAATTTTGACTTTAATCAATAAATTGAATTTCTTACCCCCCTTCTTGTTACATGTTCATATATTATTTTTTTGACCACATGTTCTAATTATACCTAGGCTGTAAATTCACTAGGCTCGGCGACATTTTCATTAGGGAAACATGTTTTTAAATATTACTTGTCACATCATTCATTTTAAGGTCGTTTAGGTTTATTCACTTACCAGTTAAAATAGCAGTGCCCTTTAGGACGCACTAGGTTCCCCAAGGGTGCAACTCACCTCTTTCCTTTTTCCTTGCATGACATGCCCTTCAGGACACACTACATGCTCCAAGGGTGCCACTTGCCTCTTTCCGTTTTGCTTGCCCAACGTTCCCTTCAAGACGCACTATGTGCTCCAAGGGTGTCACTCGCCTCTTTCTGTTTTCCTTGCATGACATGCCCTTTAGGACACACTACGCGCTCCAAGGGTGTCACTCGCCTCTTTCCATTTTCCTTGCACGAAGTGCCCTTCAGGACGCACTACGTGCTCCAAGGGTGCCACTCGCCTCTTGACTGACTTGGTAAACATAAAAAACCCCTAGATTCAATACTCCGCTAGGTGATCTTGTGGGAGACTAAGGGCCTCTAAGGAATAAGGCGCCTACCTTATTGCATGCCCCTTAGAATCATCATGAGAAACTGTCACAGTCTTCCCTCACGACATCGTGGGTCTTCGTGAACTAGGTAATATTTAACCTATAGTTCGAGCCATGACACAAGTTGTAGTAGGTTGTGGCAGGGCTTCTCCCACACCTCTCCCTCAAAGTCTCTTGTTGTCATGCATGACCCCTCTACTCCACATGTGAGTCTGGTCGGCAAGCTATCGTCAGCCTGCATCATCAACGAATCATGTCATCAATACTAATCAATCATCATAACATCTAATCATGTGTACATATGTCATATCAACAACAGTCAAACCCCAATAGTCCACTCCCTGACTCGATCCAGAGTCCAAGGGGTTTCATCGATGCCTTTGCATCCTTGAGGTCCAAAGTCCTGCACACTCATGAGAACCCAGTCACTGGCACATGTCTATGTCAATACAACAAAATAACATATCATCATATCCATAATACCTCATAATCATAATCAAATGGAAATAGTATAATAATCAGGATCACTTGCAAGAAAGTGTCCTCAAAGAATAAGTTCGCTTAGTGCGCGCAAGAGTGGGATGTTACATACACCCTCTCTTGGTCTAAACTTTGTCCCGAAGTTTCATAGTATATAAGTGCCAAAATAAAGTGTATCAAAATATCATAAGTCTATCTATCAACAAAAATGGAAACTGTTGGCACATATCATAGGCATCCTCCCAGGTCGTTGAGTGCAGACTATAGTTGTCCTACTGGACCTTGACCTGATCTACTGTTCGACATCGTAGTTGTCGAATGAGATGGTCCAGGATGTGGATTGGCTCTGCTGTGAGTGAACCCTCCTCAATTACCTGCAAGGAACTCATGTCAATATCATGTGTAGGATCACTAATATAATGTCTCAAAACAAATACGTGAAAAACATCATGCATACGCCTCAAAGAATCAAGCAAGGCTAGTCGATAGGCCATGGGCCCCTTCTTTTCCAAAATCTTGTAAGGTCCCACGAACCTAGGAGATATTTTAGCACCCTTTCCAAAATTGATCTAACTCTTATGTGGTTTCACCCACAAGAAGACTCGATCACCAACTTCGTAACTACGATCGACATGGTGCGCATCAGCATAACTCTTATGTCGATCATGTTCTTCTTTGATCCTTTTTCTTATTGTTTGCATTTGATCATCCATTTCTTGGATCGCTTCTGGTACCACTAGGACCATATCCTCAAGCCGACTCCAACTCAAAGGCGTCTGACACAGTCGCCCATAAATAAACTCGAAAGGCGCCATCTTAATGGTGCTTTGGTAACTGTTGTTATATACGAATTCTACCACTGGCAATAATTCTTCCCAACGCTTCTGTTAGTCCATCATGTACATATGAAACATATCCTCCAATATTTGGTTTGTTAATTTGGTCTACCCATCTATCTTTGGGTGATACACAGTACTAAATCTAATTTGGGTTCCCAAGGCCTCTTGAAAACTACTCCAAAATCGTCCAGTAAACAATGATCCTCGATCAGATATAATCCTCCTAGGCATGCCATGCAGTCTCACAATATCACCGATGAAAACTCTAGCTATTTCAGGTGCCTGATACATCATATGTACAAGAATGAAATGAGCCTTCTTCGTCAGAGTGTCAACTACCACAAAAATCGAGTCTTGTCTCTGTGCCGTCAGTGGCAATCCAACAATGAAATCCATTGAAATGACCTCCCATTTTGATTTCGGAATAGCGTGTGGTTGTAGTAATCCTTTCGGATATCAATGTTCAACCCTCACCTACTGACATTATAAACATCTTGCCACGTAGTTGAGTATGTATGCCTTCATTCCTTTCCAGAAGAATAAGGGTTTAAGGTCTTCCCTCATCTTTGTGACTCTAGGATGAGCCATATACATTTCTCTATGAGCCTCGTTTAGGATAAAAATCCTCAACTCGTTGTTGGGAGGTACACAAATTCGATTTTTAAATCTCAATAATCTATCATCGTCCAATGTAAATCCTTCAAATAATTGTACCATAATTGTGCTCTATCCAATATAATCCTTGACCTCTTTGTACCAATCATCGTCGCATTGTAAGGTTAGTATCTTTTTCATGAAGATTCGTCTGAAGAGGCAACACCAAAAAGATGTGTGGTCTCCGACTCAATGCATCCGCCACTCGATTCATTGTTCCTTTTATGTAAGTAATCTCGAAATCGTACTCACTAAGCAATTTCGACCAACGTCGTTTTCGTGCGTTCAAGTTGCTTTGCGTAAAGATGTGTTGTAGTCCACAGTGGTCCATTTTTAGTTCGAATTTCCATCCAATAAGGTAGTTTCTCCAAACTCTCAAGGCATAAACAATGGCTAACAACTCCAAATCGTGCATCGCATAGTTCTCCCCATGCCTTCTCAACTTCCTCGAGATGTAAGCGATCACTCGGTCGTCTTGCATCAAGACTACACCTAAGCCTTCCTTGGATGCATCAGTGCATACCAAGAAGTCTGTGTCCATGTCAGGGACCTTCAGTATCGGTGTCATTGTCAACAGATCCTTGAGCCTCTGAAATGCCTCCGTGCATTTCTTGGTCCAAACAAACTTCTTGTTCTTCTTCTGCAATTCTGTGATGGGATTTCCTATCTTCGAAAAACCCTCGACGAACCGTCAATAATATCTCGCTAAACCCATGAAGCTACACACTTCCAGGACATTCGTCAATGCAGGCCATTCCATAATAGCCTTGACCTTTGTTGGATCCACATCGATACCTTCACCGAAGATTGCATTCCCTAATTATTTAATTTTCAATTGATAAAATGAGCATTTAGACAATTCCCCATACAATTTGTTCTCTCGTAGACACTATAGTACCAAGCGCAAGTGCTCTTCATGCTACTCCATCATCCAAGAGTAAATCAAAATATTGTCAATGAATACTTGGAGGAACTTTTCCAAGTAGTCGCGGAACACCCCATTCATCAAACTCATAAATACCCCTGGGGTGTTTGTCAGTCCAAATGGTAAAACTGTAAAATCGTAATGTCTAAACCTCGTCTTAAATTTGATCTTAGGGATGTCATCCTCCTTGATCCGTAACTAGTGATACCCTGATCTCAAGTTGATCTTTGAAAACACCATCGCTCCTTTCATCTGATCAAAAATATCATCAATGCTTGGCAACGGGTACTGATTCTTAATCGTTGCCTTGTTCAATTAACAGTAGTCAATGCAGAGTCTCCATGACCCATCCTTATTTCGTATGAAAATAACAGGCGCACCCCACAGTGACACACTTGGACGTATAAGTCCCAGGTCTAGCAACTCCTTCAGTTTCATTGTCAACTCCTGTAACTCCGGGGTCAACATTCGATAAGGCATTATCACTATCAGTTCAGTCCCTAGTTTTAGGTCTATGCTAAATTCAAATTCCCTCTCCAGAGGAATTATAGGTAACTCCTCTAGGAAGACGTCTGCAAACTCTCTCACCATTGGAAGGTGTTCTATACCTTCCGCTACTCCCTTCTCGTTTAACTCAAGGATCGCATAAAGCTTACATCCCATGCGCATGCTCTTCCGTAGCTGCAAGGAAGAGATGAACCTCAAGGAAATTCCCTGGTTCCGACCTACAATCACACGTCTTTGTCCCTCATCATCGACCAAGATCAATCATTTAGTCTTACAGTTGAGTATCGCCTCATGCGATTCCAACCAGTCCATACCTATCACGACGTCATAAGATCCTAAGATCGTGACGTACAGGTTGGACCTGGTGAAAAACTCTCCCAGGTTAAGGCTACAGCCCGTAACCTTCCCTCCAACCTTCTATTTGGATCCTGAAGCCATCTCTACAAAGATAAACTCATCTTGTTTGACTTCCTTTACCTTAATTCTTTTTGGAGCTGCACCAGAAATGAAACTCTCTGTAGCACCGGGATTTATCAAAATACCAAGGGTCTGGTCTGTGATGGTACCTGACGTCTCAAGCACAGTCAACTAGTGCTCTTCCTGGCGGTTATTCACCATTGCATGGATATGATGGGCCTTTCCCAAATCTCCCATGGTAGTGGGTCCAGCTGATCCAAATGCTGATACTTGTAAAATCTATTCATGATTGATTATATCACCGATAACTAAATGTTTATGCTTTTTTTTTTTTAAGCAGGAGTGCAACCGAAGTAGTGAGGGTAGTGGTACTCAACAAATACCAGTTGATAGTGGGGAGCGCATGTCGCATGATATTCGGTAGCAGACTAGCCATTTGGGTATGTATGCTTTAGAAATAAAAGAATCTATTATGATTATAGATATTTGTTTGTTGACGTGTACTTATAAAGTTTCTTCTTTCAATGGAAGAGCATGTAGCTCATGAGGGTGAACTACAAGAGGAACAAATGACAGAACAAATGAACACACTAGTTGTCACAACTATACTGACAAGTAAAGATAAATATTGTAAAGTTATTCGAAATAATGAAATTGTTATTTCAATAATATTTTAGCATATCAATATGATTGTTTTAGTTGTTGCAACTAATGCCCATTTTCAGTTTTATCCATGCCCTTCTCATCAATGTACCATAAGTATGGTACGTGAGGGCATTGAAACACAATCAACACAAGGACAGGGCACAAAAAATACATTGTTGGATGAGGATGATGATATCCCACTTGTGAGTTTTACGAGATAAAAACCAAAAACAAAAAAAAACTGATTGTATAAATTTATGACTTGTATTTTGATGACTATCATTATTAATATGAATGAATGTTTATATGACTTGCCTCCTCATGCATGCATGTTTATATGTTTATATATTTTGATGACTTTCCTACTTATGTATGGATGTTTATATGTTTTCTATGTAAAAGAAATCATTTATTGGGTATGGGGAATTGAGATCGATGTGGGGGGGGAGGGGGGGCATATGAGCTTCCACCGCGTGGTTGGCCCTGTTCAGTAAAGAATAACCTATTCTTGAAACAAAGAGAATATCATTAAGTTATTCCACTTTAGTATTTCTAGAGTCTTTTACAGGCTTAAATGTATGTTTATTTGCTTATATATTATTTACTCATATAAAAAATTTGTCATTGATGATTTATGTAGGTCTTGGCGATGGGAATGAAACTTGTGGACAACTCTTATCAATTTGTATGGGCTAATGGACCTAAACATAATTACCAACTTAATGAGAACTGTGACCTCAAAACGAGAACTCTGGCCCAAAAAACCCATATTTTTGCATAAAAAAAATCAAAATCAACCACCAAATAAAAAGTGGTGCTACCGGTAGCACCATTTTTTTAAACAGGGTCAAAATTACAACATTTTTCAAACATTGCCTTCAAAACTTAGACAATAGCTCAGAAAACCTTAAAATTAGCACCTAAAAACAAAAAAGATGTTCTTGATTTTTTTTTTCTTTTCAAAACGTTAAATTTTGAGATCATTTGAAATCGTATTTTTATCACTTGGTACCATTAAAACCAAAACCTCAAAATCAACCATCAAATTGAAAAGTACTGCTACCGGTAGCACCCATTCTAAAAT
>ML777180.1:1354715-1378941 GCA_009831015.1 Picea engelmannii
TGAAAGAAAATGATATTTTTTTATAAAATTTAGACCTTTTTTGTTCAATTATGTCCATAAAAATGCTTTATTTGACATGTTATTTTAAGGAATATGTACCAAAATGTATAGGTTTTTTATGATATATGGCTATAAAATGTGTAATTTTTTTATAAGTATTTAAAATTAGTGTTATTTAACTACAATGGTTTTTTATTTATTGAAGTAAAGGTAAACAATGTGTTAAAAAAAGTGTTTTTCACTATATTTAAAAAGTATGGAACAATAAATTAATTAAGGAGACAAAATTCTATGAAAAATTGTAACTTCGAAAAAGTAAATGGTAAAAAACATTTTTAAGATTGAAAGAAGCATGAAAAAAAGACTAAAAACGGAGTTGAATAAAAACAAAATATACATATATTTAGAAAAAAATGAAAATAGATGAAAAATGAGCATTTAAAAAAATAATGTGGAAACATTGGGGATCGAAAAATTGAAAATTATCAAAAATCATCTAAAAATGGAGAGGGGGTGCTACCGGTAGCACCATTTTTAAAAACGAGGTAAAAAATTGGACCCCCCAAAAAACAAGAACTCTGGAGAGTTCTCATTAAGTTAGTGACTATGTTCCTAGTGAAAGGACATTGAAAAGGTAAGGGTTTTGATGTGTTTTTTATAGTCTAGTTAGCCCATTGGTTTTATTATATTAGTAATTGATAATTGGGTGCCTAATTTACAATTGCATGTGCAAAAGAGGGAAAGAGGTTTTTCCATAGACGTTCGACCTTATGACAGAAAGCACAACAAAAAGGTAACTTCCAACAATCCAGTTTTTGCATATATTTCTAGGAAACACACTCAATTTCTATCTCAGTGGGAATCCCTTCAGATATGTCAACCTCAATTAATATCTTCATGATTTGTTGTCTTCTAAATCCTAGAAATTGTCTTCCAAGGTTGTAAATATGTCTAAAGAATTCCATTGATTTTCCAAAATCCTTTTGCTCCATAGTTCGATGGGAAGTATAGGCATTAAAACCCACACTTGTTGAATAAACATGGGATAACTTCTCGAATCAAAACCCGGTCTCCATATTTTTAACATAATATCAAAAGACCACATAACTAGTTTTGAATTAGGATAACACATTTATCATTAGCACTTCTAACCCTATGACAAAATATGGAATTTAGGAATGTACCCTAATAAATTCTTCCATCCCTCTTCCAGCCAGCTTCTCAACAAATTCCTTTTCACCTATTTACCATTAAAATAACATGTTAACACTCTCTCCATTAGCCCTTCCACTCCATTCATTTCAATGTCTTTTCCTACAACTATTTTAACTTAGATATTCCTTTGCCTAATGCACTTTTGTTTTCTTTTTCTCTTAACATGATTAGTTCTCTCACTCTCCACAACACCTACTATAACTCTCGCTTCCCCACTATCATCTAATAGTTGGACTAATTCTAGATCACTACCATGAAAATAAGAAGTGCAGACTCTAGATTAGTTACAAGATGAATAAGGAACTCTTGAAATTTTCTTCAAATAAGACCCAATACCCATGTCACTATCAACCTTAACACTTTGTCCAACTTCTTTCAATGAATATTCCATTTGACCCCAAATATATAAATGCACTTTTAAATTAATGTTAGATTCCCCCTACTTTTTTTGTCCATTTAGGTCCACGTGTCCCTCCTTCCCATGGTAACAAAGAGCTAAGGAATTAGGGATAAGTATATTACATGCCTAAGTTAAATCCTCCTTGAAATATTTCACACTCCTCCACACTTTTAAGAGATCCTCCCCTTGTCTCCTTTATATTTAAAAAACCAAAGGTTAGTGGAGAAAGGAATGCACTCTTCTAACTTAGCAAGAATCACCTCGTATCCGAGGATTCACCAATAATAAGTGTATCATTTGGATCCTCAGATAAACAAATGTTAGGATATTTCTTTCTTGTTAGGGATTAAAGATATCACAATAATGTGACACTGTAGGTTATACTCTAGCACCACCCACAAACTAAAAGAATACTAGCATGAATTTGTTATAACAATTATATCCTTAGGTATTACTTCTTATAGTTTACTACATCACAAGAATCAATGCCATCTTAATATAAGACTTAAATTTTAAGTGGATATTCCCAAGGAGTATTTCTACCAATTCCCACCCGGGATAATCCAAATGATCACTTCAATGTGGGCTGAAATATCACTACGACCTTAGCCAAAAAAAGAGACCTTGATTACAATCACAAGGAAACAAATTGTTTATGCATACCACTTGGTTACATGTATCAATGGAATCTCTCAATTAACATATTATAAACTAAAGAAAATTACTTATATTTCAAATGCAATTTAATGGTACCAATGGATGAATACATATAAGACAATCAATCAAAATTAAAAGCTTAATTTTACTAAAAATCCCTCAAAATATAAACATTATCAGGATATAAATCAGTGTACATCACTATCAAATATGGAAAACAAGATGAGGCATTCATGCATGAGTGGTAACTTTAACCAATTACTAGAGATGGCAAGGGTGTGGAGTTGACTATGGATCTCTATGTGCATAGTTTGGAATTTGTGGAGTTGACTTTGGAGCTCTATGTGCAATTGTTTTTTTTTTAACCTACGGTCCTCGTCGCTATAGGTACGAAAACGTGTGGCAAATACAACATTCTCATTGCAACAAATGCTTATAATTTGTGTTTTTCCACATACTTACATCGCTATATAGACAAATGTTTGTCGCTATATAGAAGGATGTTTATCGCTATATATATGGATGTTTGTCACTATATAGATGCATGTTTGTATAAAAATAAAATAATTTACTACAACAAATGCTTGTCATTTTTGTTTTTCCATGTACTTATGTTGCTATATAGATGAATTTTTGTTGCTATATAGATGGATGTTTGTAAAAAAATAAAACAAAAAAACAAATTATTCAGGAACACAAACGAATGACATTTGGCAGCCATTTTTCGTGGATATTTACATGATGAGTTCTTCTTTGTCGATATAGCGACGAAAAAATATCCGTGAAAAATAAAACCCGATTTCTTGGCAAGTGAAATGAATAAGTGTCGCAATAGCAACAAAAAAGCATGGAAAATTTGGTCATATTTAGTAGTTTATGGGACCACTCATGTCTCTTCAACCATTTCACTGGAAACACGTTCCACCCCTACGGTTATTCTAGCTGCCACGTTGGCTCACCACATCATCATGATGTTGCCACCTCTTTTATTGCTCAACAAGAACCTACCACACATCTGCTTCAGAGATCTTCTCTCTCTCTCTCTCTCTCTCTCTCTCTCTCTCTCTCTCTCTCATGTCGATCAACGAATCTCATTACTCCTCAAGTATTTATCATCGTTGGAAATATTGGCCAACACATGGTCTTAACAACCTTCCATTCTCTAATGAAGATACATCGATATCGATGGTCCAGATCTTGTCTCTAGAATATCGTCATTGTCGTCAAACTTCTCTTAAGTCCTGGAACTCAATCGCTCCCAACGATGATTCCCTTCCTAGAAAACGGTTGGAATTTACCCATCCCTTCGGATCAACGATTGTAATCTCTCCCGACACATCACAAGATTTCCTTACTAGTTAATGCTTGTCTTAGGGACTTAGCCAAATTCAAGGTTTCTTCAAGGCAGTTCTCAAGGAGTTTGGTGCCTACACTAAGATTGTCAAAGATGGACTAATCTTCATTAAAAGGTAGTTCTTTCATATCTTGGAATATTTCAACAAAATATCAGGACCTTCTTAGGACTCAAGGTTCTCTATTCCTAAAGGGGATCTCCCTGGCCAATAGGACATCCACACCACTGGTTAAATGATGTTTTTGTCCATGTCCTGCAAACTTTCCTTATAAGCCACAAGATTTCTAGGGACACAATTTTCCATGCTTAAATGAACTTACAGTTTAGTAAGATCACAAGGTATCATCAACTCATCCCAACCATTCAAATATTCCTTTTATCAATGACAATCATTTACATTTCCCATTAACCATACAATTACATACATACATACTTCATTTGTACACAATTTAAACAAGTCATATTACACACTTATCTGATCAGGGAATTTTCCAATACCAATTGACTAAGAGAGGAAGCCTTTCCCGCCAACCTTAGGCCCCACTACATAGTGCATTCCTACAGTGTGCCACCTCCATGCCAAGCCATGATACCACAAGGGGAACGATTCATCTTATTTCCAACCTAGATGATCCAGGAAGGTGACTCTCCTTCCTCCATTGAAAAAAATAGAAGTTTCCCCCTTCCCATTGAGCTCGGGAAATCTACAGGTTTATCAGGTGGTTTCTCAATTGGATTTCCTCTGCACAAGGGATTCCCTTCTCTACTAAATAGTCCCTTAGTGACCTCCCCTTATGAGTGTCGTTTTTTGTCCAATAAACACCACGTTGTAGCCCATTATTGTTCCAGTATGGATTTGGGTCTTCTTTGTCCAGGGTGATCACTCTCAAATTGAATGAGTTTCATATTTTCTTTAAGGAAACCTCTCACTTTTCTCAATATGTGCTCTTGAAATCCTTTGTTCTTAGAGTCCGTTCTCTGTGAGTCTACTACTCACAAATATGATTCATATTTTATTTTCTCATTTCCTGTGTGTGTGTTCCTTTCTCCTGTCTTTGAGACCATACTCTTCTTGTTGAGTGTCTGGTATTTAACTCCATGTGTGGTCTCTAGTGGTGTTTTTTCACCTTTGGTCTCTTCCTCTACCAATCTCCTTGGGATTCACTTGGCCTTCCTGTAGATGCAACCTGCAGTCTGCAGTTCCTATTCTGAAGGGGAAAATTACGATGTGTTATTTTCAGGTCATTTAATTGGCCCTTTTCTTATCCAAAAGACTAATCCATCTACAACCATTAATTTCCTCAACCACTTCCCTAGCCTTCCATAATTGATCACGTGGATCATTCAGATCGATCATGTTGGGAGGTATGATTTTATTCTTAGCAAGCATAATTTAGCTTGTTAAACAAGCTTCCTATTTTCTTCATAAAACAACTCAACTCCCCACTCCATGTCACTTCATCAATACCTACTTCATCAATTCCCACGTGTGTATCATGTCCAGTACTTGCAAGGTTTTTCCCTCTCGGTCAATGGTTTTTTGGTGTTTTCATTAAATCAAAACATAATTACATGCTTCATAAACATGCTTATATGAAGTCTTAGCATAATTACATTCTTGGGGGGAAATAGGGTGTTACATATACTAATTTTAATTTTTTTTTTAAATACTAAATACTATATATTAGTATTTATATATTATAAAGACTAATACATATAAATACTATATATATATATATATATATATATATATATATATATATATATATATATATATATATATATATATATATATATATACATTTTCAATTGGGTGTCATTGGATTTGTTGAGTTACAATTTATTTCTTCCACACTTGAATTCAATTTCATTTTGTGACATGTGCTACATTAATTTCAACATCATATTTCAGTAATTCAATGTGCAACATTGATTTCATCAACATTACATGCATTGATATCAACATTAAATTTCAATATTACAGTGTGCTCGTTGATTTTAGCATTACATGCATTGATTTCAACATTAGATTTCAATATTTCAATGTGTTGCATTGATTTCAACATTATATGCAATGAATCCCAAGGACTTGCATAGGGATTGTGATGTTCAACATAATTGGAACACGAATTTTGTGGATGAAGACAATTCCAATTATGTTGTTCATTTCATATCTTATAAGCAAAATTTGAGGTCCATTCTTACTAACCAGTGTGCAAAGTCTTATTCATTTGAAAGTTTGGGGGTAAAGCAAAGAAGAGAATTTGATATTATCGTGGACCATTATAGATTAGGGGTTGAACCACTATGCATGATAATCCAAGGAACTACAAATACATGAAAGTCATATTTGATTGGAGATATTAAAAATTCCCTTAAAAGTGAGCCACTGCCCGAAAAGAGTTTTTTACTTCTTTTATCTCCTACAAGGTTGCATCTTTCAACATATATACAACAACAATTCTTTTTTCACTTCATATACCAATAAAATACATAACACATCTACAAGGATTGCATTTAATTACCTTACAAGAAGAGATGAAGCATGTGAATAATATTGTGATAGATGAAATGAGCTTCACCGGAAGAAATCTATCAACAAATATTGATTCCATACTTTGTCGGGATTTCCCAGAAAACACTAACTTTCCTTTTGGTGGGAGGTCATTTATATTGGTTGGTGATTTGGAATAGTTACCACTTGTTATGGATAAAATTGTATATGCATCTGAAGGTCTTGCAAAAGAGTTATGAAAATGATTCACAACAGTTGTGACCCTTGATACAACTGAGGTAATTGAGTAAATTTAAAATGATCAGATTAATATTAGACATATACATATACATAATGTTGATTATCTACAAATTGTGTGTGACCTCCCATGACTATAACCAACCTAGATCCATCTTAACCCCAGATCTATCTAGCACCAAGAGGGATCAAATACCTCGAGGTGAAAACTTTTAACCTTTCCTCAAGTTTTGCACTCTAAAAAATATTTGCACCTCAAGAGATTTGATCCCTCTACGCGCTTGATAGATCCAGGGTTAATATGGATCTAGGATAGTAATCCCACTTTTCAATTCATAGGTTGATTTTAAGGTTTCTATCTGCAATGGTATTGGTTGTGAAGACCAAGTTTCAAACAAGTTTTAGTTCTAATCCTGTAAAATAAGGAAATGGTGTCAATTTACCATTCAGGGGTTGATTTTAATGTTGTTTCTCACAATGGTATTAGTTGTCAAGGCCACAATTTCAAACAAGTTGTAAATTTAACCTCGAAAAATTAAGATTCTACCAAAAACACCACCTTTCATTTTGGGGGTCAATTTGTTTATCTGCAATACTACCAGTTGTCAAGGCCACGATTTCAAACAACTTGTAATTTTAACCCCTAAGAAAAAAGAGTTCTACTAGTAGCACGACATTTTGAAATGAGAATAAAAAGAACTAACAAATATGACCTTTAAAAAATGATAACTCTAGAGGGATCTCATGAAGTAGGTAACTATGTTTCAACTTTACATCCAAAATTGTGTCCCTTTTACATCCACTTTTTATTCAATTTTCAATAAAGCTATAAACCTTATTTTCAACCTTACTTTAGACTCAAACTATTCAAAAAAGTGTTATTTTTATGCCTTGAATATAGGTCAAGAATATCATCATAAAAAAGTTCAAAGTTTATTTTCAACTCGAATGTCGACCTAACTTGTGAACTGATTTTCAACACATTTTTTTTTACTAGTTGAAATTTTGGTTGTTAATATGGTCAAAATGTATTTAGGTCGAAAAAATAAATGCAATAGTGGTCAACATGCCCATCATAATATAGATCTAAATTGTCAATGATAACATAATTTTAGGTTGAAAATGTTGTAAAAAATGGACATTACCAATGTCATAAAAAATTATTGCATGGTCGAAATTTATTACACACAAATGCCACAATTATTAGTTAGGTCAAAATATGTGTTGAGAGTTCATTTGGACATATAGTTTGAAATTTTTATTTTAAAAGAAAACAAAAAAAGATCTTGGTCCTAAGCTTACGGAAGATCTTGGTCCTAATCATAGGTTAGATTATGATCCTAAGATTAGGGAATATATTGGTCCTAATAATAGTTCATATATTGATCCTAAGCTTAGGGAAGATCCCAGTCCTAATCATAGGATAGATATTGATCTCAATCTTGGGCCCTAGTCTTGATCTTTATTTACATAGGTAAGGTCTTAATCATAGGTATAATCCTCATCCCAAGTTGATGTCTCTCTCCTGAGCTCAGAACTTCGTTGTATAACTAATGAATAAGCATATATCACTTAGAAAATAGGATCATTAATTACTTGTATAAACATAACAAAATCATTATTGAAAAAGTTTTAAAAAACATTAAACATTAAGTGGAATATAAGAAAGACATCACTCATCATACAAAAATTCACTAAGTATCATACATAATATTCAATTAGATGATCAAGCATATGATCAATATCAAAATATAAAAGTCTCATGTGATATTAATATCATCTCAATGTCACCAGTTAAGAAAACCATATGTAGGACATATCAATATAAATGGGCTTTATTTCTTATCTACCAAATCCATGAAATATCATAATAAACTAGAGTACATGCAATGTGTGACAATACGCGATTGTGTAACACAACTCCCAAAGATATAGTAGAGATGATTTACATAATAACACATTATATAATAGGATAACCTCCTCCACATACCTCAATAAATTCATATATCCCAATCATATGTTCATATTTTCATGTTAGTAATGAATATATTTACTTCTATATATACCTATCCTCACTCATTTATCGTAGGTTCTCCTAAAATTTATAACTTTCAGAACCCTAGGTCATGCGACACTACCTTTCTTTGGCCACAAGAACTTGACCAAGCTATGCCTATGACATTCAAACTATGCCTCTTAACTTAGGGTCTTCCCATAACTATGTTCTATGCTACAATTGTTACATATTTGAACTAATTTATGTAACCAAGTTCTCTAACAACTAGGAACACATCCAATGGTGACCTTAAACAATACCAACAATACTCTTTAACACTTAGTCAATATTCATCAATACTTAGCCAATGAGAATATTACAAGGATTTGAAGCAATAGTAAGTTTGGAGAAATGTAGTATTGGGTAGTTGAGTGGCATTATTGGTGAAGGTGGTGGTAGTCCATGTTGGTTGTCCTCTTCTTCACATTGAGGAAATTTCAAGTGTCCTACTACCCAAGAGTGGGATAGTGGGCATGCAAGTGTCAATGCATTAGTGCTTTGGAAAAATTTGTTGATTCACAAGTGGTGTGTTGGCACAGGGGCAGACCCAGGGTTCATCTCCAAGAGCGCACCAACAAGCCCTAACTATTGGCCCTTTCGGCAACACCTCCGAAGCGGATTTAGTCTCACCCGAAGTAGCTATGGGGGGGTTGTAGGATAGAGATGTCTACAACCAAGGGGATATCAAGTGGATCCAATACAAAATCAATACAACAGTTATATATCATCTACCAGTTCAGATCTACTTCGCAGAACTATCTATTAGATCTAACACAATAATGCAATAATGATATATGTCATGGAATAGAACAGGGCATCAATCACACACAACAAAAAATCTATGTGGTTCACCCTCTCTCTAGGGATACATCCACAGAATTGTGCTTTATAATATATTAATATGAAGCATACAGTTCTCGTCTGCACTCTTAGCTAGAAGATCTTCTTTCTCCTTCTCTCTATCTCTCCCCTTCCTACGCACCCAGCTAAAGGGTTGATCTTCGCACCCAGCTGAAGATCTTACAATCCCATAAGGCTCTACACTCAACACTTCTCTCTCACACAATAATCCTCACTCGATCACACAATAACAAAGATGACAACAAAATAAACAACAACAACCCATCCCAAGTCCTTTAGACCTCTATTTATACATTATAATCACTCACCGACAACCTTAGGCCAAAACCTAGGTGCCAAAACCCTAGATACCAAAACCCTAGGTGTCTAAAACCCTAGGTCAACTTGACCCATGTTTTCATGGCTTCACCAACCTGTCTTTCCTTCCTTCTCGCGCGGTGCTCCAAAGCATCCAATGGTGGATTTTTACTCTTGCTGAGTTGTCCACGACCTGTCTTTCTTGTTGATATGTCATCCTCTATCTTCTCGTCCAACGACTTGCTTCCATTTACTTCACTCCATATTTTCTGCTCTTTTTCTCACTTCGACCCAGTAACAGACATTGTGTCTTCCGTGCAGTTCTCATTTTTTCTTTTCTACCTTAACCTTCTCTTACTTCCATCACCAAGGGCCAACAGGCCCCCAACACTCACCTGTGACTCATCCTGAGGCACTCCAGATCTGATCTTTTTGTTTTACTTTGACTTCAGACTGTGTAGTTTAGCCTTTGCTTTCTTCTCTATGCCACCTTTCCTTCCTTGTGCAGACAATCTTTTCTGTGTCTGGTACCCAGTTTCAACTACATATGGTACCTAGAACCTTAGCCTCATGCTTTTACCGAGAGTTGTGAGGTAGCTGGTTGTCATAATATAAATTCAGTTGTCTCTCGTTCACCAAACCTTCCTTCCATTCTCCATTCAAATTCTTCAACTGCGTAGCTCCTCCTTTTGTAATGTAGACAACCTCATATGGCCCAAGACAATGCATTCTGAACTTCCCAGGATGTTTGATGAACTTACTGTCATATACCAGTACTAGATCACCTTGTTTAAATGCATTCTTCTTGATGTGTCTGTCGTGGTAGGCATTCTCTCTTTCCTTATGTACCTACTGATGGAATCCTACAATAAATATGTCTTCTTCTAGTTCGACCAACTGTGCAATCCTTTCTTGAACAACACTAGTGTCATCCATATCTGTAAAGGAAACAATTCTTAAGCTTGGTACCAAATATTCCATTGGGACAACGGCTTCAAGAACATACACCAATTTAAAGGGGGTCTGCATTGTTAGCTTCTTGCAAGCGATTCTATAGGCCCATAATACTACTGGTACTCTTAAATCCCAATCATCTCTATTAGCACTGCAAATCTTCGTTAGCGTTGTCTCCAAGATTTTGTTGAATGCTTCAACTATCCCATTTTCTTGTGGGTGGTAAGGTGTGCTCTTCTGATGATGAACTGTAAATTCCTCGGTCAAGGGTTAAATGGTTTTATTTATGAAATGTGTGCCTTGATCACTCATAAGGATCTTTGGGCATCCAAACCTAGTTATGATGTCATCAAATATGAAGCGTGCAGCTGTAGTTGCACTACAGTATTTAACTGCTCTTGCTTCAACCCATCTGGTCAAATGTTTTGTCATAGTAATGATGTACCTTGCTCCTATGCGCTTCCCTGGTGGGTTTATAGGTCCCACGAAGTCAATGGCCCATTTCTCAAATGCTTGTAGGGTCATCTGTGGTGTTAATGGAATTTCATCTCTTCTGGATGGTTTCCCAACTCTTTGGCATATATCATAGGCTCTGTAATAGTCTTTAGCATCTTTGTGTAAGGTTGGCCACCAAAGGCCAGCTCTAAGAACCTTTTGCGTAGTGGCTTTCCCTATGTAGTGTCCTCCCGCGATGCCTTCATGAGATTCTGTGAGGGTCAATGGTATCTCTACCTCCACAACACACCTTCTCAATATCTCATCAGGTCCCATTTTGTATAGTTATCCAGCTATAAGTGAAAATTCTGCAACGCACACTACTAGCTGTTTCTTCTAGGGAATTGTATACTCGCTAGGTGCCATTCCTTTTGATAGGAACTAGACCATCTTTGCGAAGTGGTCATTAATCTTTCTAATGGACAGTAATTGTGCATCCGGTAATGCATCCTCCAAAATGGTCGGTTCTTCTCCGTGTTCCAACCTCGACAAGTGCTCAGGACATTTGTTCATTCTTCTTGGCTTAACTATGATCTCAAATTCATATTCCTGAAATAGTAGAATCCATCTGCATATTCTCCCTCCCCAACACTGGCTTGTTGACTAGGTATTTCAGCGCAGAGTGATCAGTAAACATTTTAAAGTATCCTCCTAACAAGTAGTGGAAAAATTTCTGCAGCACATACACCACAGATAACCCTTCTCTTTCAGTGGTGGTGTAGTTGATCTCTGTTGTTGATAGCTTCCTACTAGAAAAGGCTAATGGGTGGTCGATTTCTCCTATTCTTGGTTGTGATAACACAACTCCTAATGCAATAGAAGATGCATCGACATGCACATGAAAATTTTTACTCCAATCTGGGAAAACCAGAATAGGCGCAGTAACCATTTTCTGTTTCAGTGTGTCGAAGCTTTGTTGGCATTCTTCTGTCGAGTGAAATTGACAGTATTTATTCAAAAGATTCTCCATAGGTGTTGTAATATGGTCATATCCTTTAATGAACTTCCTGTAATATCCCATATGTCCCATCATAGTGCGCATCTGTTTGATTGAAGTAGGAGGTGGCAGATCAACTATAATGGAAATTTTAGATGGGTCTACCAGCAATCCCTACTTGCATACAATATGACCTAACAACACTCCAAATGGTGAGAAGAATATGCACTTCTTCAGATTCAAGGAAATTTGACACTACTTGCATTTGTCCAACATTGCCTTAGACATTCAATATGATTGTTCAATAAACTAAAAACAATCCAATCATCAAAATATGCTTCTAGAATTTTATGTAGGAACTCTTTGAATGCTTCGACTACCACCCTGGAAAACATGGCTAGGGAATTCTTCAATCCAAATGGAATTACTGTATATTGGTAGGATCCCCATTCTGTGGCAAAGGTAGTCTTATGGCGATCTTCCTTGGCAATATGGATCTGATGGTATCCTAAAAATCCACATGTAAAAGAATATACTTCCTGAACTCCTACATTATCTAACACTTCGTCAGTAAATGGCGTAGGGAAGGGTTCATGCAAATAGGCATCATTCAACTTCCTGAGGTATACACAGATCTTGATCTCTCATGTCTTCTTTTCTTGTAACACCATAGGGATAATCCACTCTGACTCTTCAACATGTTCTATAATCCCTTCTTCCAGCATTCTGTCAAGCTCAATCTTCACTTTCTCCTTATATTTAGGGTTCAATCTGTAGGTCCTATGCTTGAATGGTCTTGCATTTGGTTTCAAAGGGATCCTCATTTCTCCCATAGGACCTTTAATTCCCTTCATATAAATGAACTTGGTCGAAAAAAAGTCTTGATATTCATGCAGTAACTCGGTGATCTTGTCAATAGTGGCAACATCCCAATAATCTCCAACATTTGCAAGCTTCGATGTTTACTCTGTTCCAATATTGACTTTCTTGATCTTGATCGATTTTCCAATAAATGGTAGCTCAAATCTTGGTCCTTCCACAGATCTTTGGCCTTCTATTTCTATGATGTTCACCTTCTTAGGATCATTGTCTTCATCAGTGTTGATGTTGCAACAACCTTGCAGTTTCTAGAGAGGCGCAGTCCATTCATCCTCTTCTTGCTCCAAAGGGAGGCTAGGTGCCTCCTCAAATACTTTTTGTCTTACAGTCTGCAATGCTTGATCTACTGTAGGATATTGGATTTCAAATAAAAAGGTGGTGACAAACTTTTGAGTCATACCTTCCCACTCTGCAGTGATGAGGCACAACTCTGCTTGAAGGTACCAATTGATAGGGATAGTGTCCAGCATGTTTATGAATTTGTGCACCCATTTCTCTTGAGGAATGTCTCTCCAGGATTCCTCGCAACTTTGCACATGGTCCTTTGGGCATCTTCGACCTATGTACCTAACTTCACAGCCTTCTAATTGTGCTGAGAACCGCACGATCATGAGGGTACGACGTTGTACCCATTCTGTAATTTTTTTTTATGTGTCCCCTGCCATATTGTTGGTGTGGCTTTCAAGGCTTCTTCAAACTCCTATAATAAGGTTTCTAACAGATTCAAACCATCAAAGGTGGGTAATTTACTTACTGTTGTTTCGATCCAGCATACTTCCTGGGTTAATCTAGCACATATCCTTGTAGATACTTCATACATTTTGTTCTTCCAGTTCTCCAGTGCTTCTTCTAAGTCTGATGAACATGCATTGTCACTTTTCCATCTCAAATTTCCATCCGCTGTAGGATTAATGTAATCCTACTGTCTGGTTGTTAATTTGTATATGTTTTCCAGTTCATATGTGATGTCTTCTTCTATGATGGCCTCAGTGTATCGCGGAACTTCATTGCGATCTAATGGTGCGATGACCCTAAGGCCATCTCCTTCAAACGTCATTCTTCTTTTCTTTAAATCGACCACAGTGGAATTATTGAAAGCCCAATCAATTCCTAACAGCACAGGATAAGGACAACTATCATCAACTATCTCAATTACCTCAAAGTCTGCAAACATCCTTATTCCATCGATGTCCACAGGGACATGTTCCAATCTGCCAAAGGGACTTACTTCCTGCTGATTAGCCATCCTAAGCCTGATAGGGGAATAGATCAACTTAGGTTTTCCCATCAGTACCTAGGTTTGCTTCATCATGACATTGACCTTCGACCCTAAGTCGAGGACCACATAGTCTATATCATATTCTCCAATATGGGAATTCAGGTGTAGTTCCTTGTTTTTCCTTCTCTTCTTAGATAGTTGATGTACTGCTTTATTCAGTAAAGGATCTACCCTTCCCATCTCATACTATCTGACCAAATTTTGTAGTTCTTGTATAGATTTCTCGTCTTTAATCATCTCTATAAATGTATACAAGAAACTAACAAGTTTACTTGCCTCTTTTCCATCTCCGGGTGAAGCAGACTAATCAAATTCTAGAGGCATTCCACATTCCATGACTTATGGTCATGTCTTTGATGAAGAACCTTGGTCTCCCCTGAATTCTCTTCTTGCCTCCTTGAACATTTGTTTTTCTTTCTTTGCATCAAAAGTTTGTGTCTTCTCTGCAGCTTTCCTGATTCCCGATTCTTCTGAAGTCCTTCCTTGGATCATTCTGTCTTCTCCTGTAACAGTGCCTCCTCAAGTGATAACAATGACTCTAGGGTATTCTCCATGAGGTTCAAATTTTATCAATTGTATATGTGGGTTTTGATGAGGTCCCCGTTTCTCTTGAAGTTTAGCCAACAATGATGGCCATTCCTCGATGACATGCTCGAAAGAGTTGCAATAGTTGCAAGTGGTACAAGGGTTCTGACACTCCCTTGCCAAGTGTCCAGGATGTGTGCAGTTATAACAGATTATCTGTCCTCAACCTCGAACCATACCTCCTCCTCTTCCTCTTCCTCAGAATCCACCACGAGGTTTGAAGTTTCCTCTCCCAAAGGAGTTATACTACGTAATGTTTCATTCTTGTTGTACTTCACCTTGAATCTTGTATATATCCCTTTCGCTTTCATGCATGAGATCATAAGCCCTACAATCCCTATCATCATGTCCCACGGACTTATAGAATGTGCAATACAAATTTGTGGGTGTTTGAACATATTTTTGCATGTAGTAGCACTCACCGGGGCGATGTTTGTTTCTACATACCTCACACCAGGGTAGGGTAACTTGTTTCAAGGGGCTTGGAGCTCCAGAGGCCAAGTATTCATGGAATAGGGGATAGTATTCCTTGTCATGGCCTTCTGACCTACATCTGACACACCAGATGTCTTCTCTTTGATTGTTTCCCTTGTCTTTATTCATATCTTCGATCTATAGAGACAAACTAGTTAGCTGACTCAAGATTTGACTCATACCTGAGATGGATTATCCCATAAGGGTTGATTCTAACTTCACGAAAATCTCCAATGCCTCATCCTGCGAAGCGATCTTCTGTTGCATTAGAGGATCTCTGATGTGTGGTAAGAGGGAAGCAATGGACCATTCCTTGTTCTTCTCATCTGGGATTTGAAAACTCAGATGGCCTATCAAGGTCTTGAATCTCTTATCGAACTCCTATACCGGTTCAGCTATTATCTGCTTGATTTCTTTTAGTTCTGTAATGCACTGTGATTCTGACTTAGGTTTCTTGAATTCAGCAATTAGCGAAGTCTCAATGGAATTCAATGGTTTAGGCGTAGGTCCTTGGACAAATTTCATATACCATCTCAGTGTGCGATCTCTTAGGGTAGTATTGAACTGATCTCGTTTGACAGCTTCATCAGTGATATTCTTAATGCTCCACATAGATTCACAAAGAAACCATTGTTGTTCAGGATCTTCAGATCCATCTCCTCTAAAGGTGGGTAACCTCATCTCATCTGCCATAGATCTCCCTAGGGCTTTGGACTGAGTATGTGGCGGACTACTAGTGACAGTGCTCTGAGAACTCTGGTGACTCTGATTGCTTAATGTTGTTGAAACAAAAATAGGATTAATAGTACTTACTTCGATAGTCAGTGTAGTTTCTGAAGCTTTTGGTTCTTCTTGGTGAGGCTCTACAACTTTCCCTTCCTTTGAATGCTCCTCGTCTATCAGATTTGCCTCTTCTCCACTCTAGAAACCCTCGTCCCTGTAATTTTTCTTAAACAGATTCACGAGAGGAACTTCTCTGAACACTCTCCCACTGCGCATATGTCCAGCCTCTGTGTCACTATCGTTGTCTGAATTATTGAACATTATCCTTTTTAGATCCGTATAGCTACTGTATCTTCAATATGTTCTTCTCATGCAAGAGCATCTTGATCCTTAGCTTCAGAAAATGTAAAAATTTTCCTCTGGGTCCCTTGAAGAAATATCTCTCGGCTTGGCTATATGACTCTACTTTGTCAACAACAAACTCGGTGATATGCCCTCCAATGGTACTATCAAACCAGTGATCTACTTCTCTTGACACGACGTTATCAACTCTCTTGACCTTCTTGATCAACGCCGACGTCCAAACCACAGGTGGCCTAGATCTGATCTCAAATTGGGTATCTGCTAACCTATATAGCCACTCATATAGGTCCTGATGGATTCCTCCAAATAAAATTTTGTGTATATCAGTAAAGATATATCTCTCCAACCAATCCTCTATACTAAGATTAGGGTTCTTGTTCTGGGATTCAGCGAAGTCCTTTTATTGGTCTTCTATCCACTTTTGAATCTCTGTCTTCGATGGAAACCACCTTGACATTCCCTCAATAAGATTTTGGTCCCAACAAAGGAACCATTTGTTGGCACAGGGGGCAGACCCAGGGTTCAACTCCAAGAGTGCACCAACAAGCCCTAACTACTGGCCCTTTCAGCAACACCTGCGAAGTAGATGCAGTCTCACCCGAGGTAGCTATGGGGGGGTTGCAAGACAACAATGTCTACAACCAAGGGGATATCAAGTGGATCCAATACAAAATCAATACAACAGTTATATATCATCTACCATTTCATATCTACTCCGCAGAACTATCTATCATATATAACACAGTAATGCAATAATGATATACCTCATGGCACAAAACAAAGCATCAATCACACACAACACAAAATATACGTAGTTCACCCTCTCTATGGGGATATGTCCACAGAACTATGATTTATAATATATTAATATGAAGCATACAGTTCTCGTCTGTGCTCTTATCTAGTAGATCTTCTTTCTCCTTCTCTCTATCTCTCCCCTTCCCGTGCACCCAGCTGCAGGGTTGATCTTCACACCCAGCTGAAGATCTTACAATCCCATAAGGCTCCACACTCAAAACTTCTCTCTCACACAATAATCCTCACTCGATCACACAATATCAAAGATGACAACAACAACAAAAACAACAACCTATCCCAGGTCCGTTATACCTCTATTTATACATTACAATCACTCATCGACATCCTTAGGCCAAAACCTAGGTGTCAAAACCCTAGATACCAAAACCCTAGGTGTCTAAGACCCTAGGTCAACTTGACCTGTGTTTTCAGAGCTTCACCAGCCTGTCTTTCCTTCCTTCTCATGCGGTGCTCCAAATCATCCAACGGTGGCTTTTTCCTCTTGTTGAGTTTTCCATGATCCGTCTTTCTTGTTGATTTGTCATCCTCAATCTCCTTGTCCAACGGCTTGCTTCCTTTTACTTTGCTCCATCTTTTCTGCTCTTTTTCTCACTTCGACCGAGTAACAATCACTGTGTCTTCTGCACAGTTCACATTTTATCTTTTCTTCCTTAACCTTTGCTTACTTCCATCACCAAGGGCCAACATGGTGACTTGACAGTTTTGAGGAAGTGAAGACCTTTTCTTTGTTCATCAAAGTTGTATAGTAGATTGAAATGTGGATGTAACTAATTGTTTTAGGGATAAATAATTGCATTATCATCATTTAGATTCAATGGTTGGATTAGATACCCAATTAGTTCAAGGCATGGGGGGAATCTATGTATAGAATCATGAAATATTTTTTAAGGTGTTAAAGCAATAGTAAGTTTGGAGAAGTGAAACATTGGACAATTGAGTGACCTTCTTGGTGAATGTTGAGTTGCAACAATAACAACAACATTGGCATATAGGAAGCAATGTGTAGTAGAATTTGGGTAGAGGCACTTAAGTTCAATAGGCAGTTTGAGCGTAGGGAATTTTCATGGTGATTTCAGAAACAACAAGGTGGAGTTGTTGAAGGATTCAACCACACATGGATGTGCTAGTATGAATGGAAAATTTGCATAACAATGAATTTCTTTGAGATTTAGTTGAGGGTGACAACATTTTTAAGTGGGGGAGGATGTAAGGCCTTTACTTTGGAGATAGAAATGGGCACCCCTACCCATCCATTGAGATGGTCATTAGAAAGCATGGTTGGCTATGAAAACAAGTGATAGCACTAGACAAGCATGCCTTAGGAAGTCTTGCATTATGGAAAGGAACACATAAGTGTTAAAGATATTGGAAAAAGTGATTCGGATAAGTATGCCAATAAGTTAAGTTTTGTCATAAATGGATTCTTATCAAATTTGAAAAAGGGCTTATACAATGGACATAATGTTCCTTGGTTCATGAGTGCACTAAGCAACAATGCCTTGGTTTGTGGGAGACAATACTTAAGGCTATGGGTGGAAGTTCTTAGTTTGATTGGGTGCACATCACAAAGTCATATAGATGTTGGCTTAGCATGACATGAAGCATAAGGGATGGAAGGAGTGCCTTGGTAATTGTTCAAGTGTAAAAATTGTAACCATCAAATGTGTGAGAATTGGGACACATTAGGTAGTCATACATGTTTCAGGAGAATGTGGACCTAAGGGGTTGTATTTTCCAAGCCTTGGAAGACTTGAGTACTTGGATACACATAAAGTGGAGTGTATTGCATGTTTGGATCTGCTTGGCATCAAACTCTATGAAAGACATATTAAAAGAAGGAGATAGTTTGGAACCTCACACCTATATAAAGGGGATGTAAGAATTGTGTGAATTCCTTCATTAATTCATCATCAAGAATAAGAAGTAAACTAGTAGTTTGGATGTGCTAAGTCTATTTTTTATCATAATGAACAACCTGGACACTAGAAGAGTCTTAAGAAATATACATGGAGGACTTAGAGTCCAATCCAGAAAGTTTCTAAGGCATGATAGAGGAATACCAATATTTTTGTCATTGAAGAACAAGATCTGTAGGAGGAAAACCCACATATGCTTCATGGGTTGGATGGTGCAAATGATGTGGTAATAAGAAAGTATGCCTTAAATCATTTGTACCCATGTAAAATGAGTTGTAGAAAATGGTCGTACACCCTTGTATTCTTGTATCATTATTCATAATAAAAGTTAAGGCATCCACCTTAGGTGTCACACATATATCTATGGTGTGGTCTCTTACTTGAATGAATTTTATTGTTCCTTGTAATGTTCTAGTTGGCTAAGTATTGGTGTATATTGGCTAAGTGTTATAAGTATTATGATATTTTTGAAGGCCATAGTTGGACATGTGCCTAGTTGTTAGAGAAGTTAATTGAAGAATTTAGTCGCATATCTAATAGTTGTATCCTGAGGTGCATTTTTGGGTAGACCCTAAGTGAAGAGGTTTTCTCTTGTTGTAGTGGGAAAAAATTGGTCAATCCCATATCATTGAGGAAAATCTAAGCACATAATCCAATGTGTCAAAAGTTAAAATTGTGGATAGGACCTATAAGTCCGTGACATGTGGTATTATATCTTATAAGTGGTTAAAGAGCCTTGATGATCAAACTATACTGTATGCCACATGGAAACTGTTGGAAGAATTGTTCTCAAATAAATTTATTAAGTACACAAAAATGGAGGTGATGCATAAAATTCAAAATGAGCTAAAAGAATCAAAATAAGATATTAATAAGAAGGGTGATGAGTTATCGAAGATGTGAGGTCCATTGGATGTAGCTTGGGTGGTTGGGAGGAATGTTTGTTACCCTCCCCACCTAGGTTCAATTCCTTGTAAGTTACATGTGATGCCCTTAAATGGGTCTATATGATGCTCTTGTTGTTGAGCCCCCAATATTCTGAAAATGCTCAGCCTCCCCATGTTCTCTCATGGATTTCAGGAGGGTTTTCCTTGGACGTAGTGAGTATCGGTCTTCAGTGTCGTGAACCACATGTAAAAAAAAAAATCAAAGATATGAGACCTTAATGAAGGTTTATTAAGGAGGTTCAAAAATTAAGAAAATATTAGAAAAGGGAAGTGGGAAAAGAACAAGTCAATGGAAGAATTACAAAAATAAAGACTAAAAAAAGGTTGTGTAAGCATAATAAAGACCTTATTAATGATGTTAGGTTGAGGGATTGGATTTAAAAGGAGATTCCTTATGGTATAAGGATCACCTATATCTCTATAAGAGATCTTCTCTTAAGATACAAATACTACAAGAGTTGCATGCATCGTTGATGGTAGGCCATCTACAAGAATCTAAATCAAAGAATATGGATGAACATATTACTAAACCAATCAACGAGAATACTACCAAAATATTTGAAGAGGAAATTTTCAATAAGGTTGAAGAATCCCTAAATGCAGATGAGGTAAAATTAGAAATGCAATATAGAATTGAATAATATTGTGTTTGTTGAGAACATAGTCAACACAAACACAATCTTTGTAAGAAACGAGAGGAAGACCAGTCACCAATTTTTTTATTATATAGCTTTTGTGATGAATGATAGTTTAGATGAACAAATTGCTCATGCCAAAGTTTGTTCAAGTCATCAGTTCCAACAATAAAAACTGATGGAAAATATGATGACCCAAAGTTGTCAAATTTTTACAATCTCGTAACATCGTCAACAATTCCAGTTGCAAGGAAATCTTTAGGATATTTTAAATTATTGATTACAACTTGGCAAGGTGAATACTCTACTATTTTACCTTCACCTGAATGAGTGATCTGATATACTGATAGAATTTTTTAGGAAAGAATTGGAACAAAAAATAAATCATTAAAATGATCATCATCTACCATAATTGTTCCAAACCCTACAACACTAAGTGATCTATCATCACCAACAAATATTTGTTTGGTGTTACATTCATTAAGAGAAGGAAAAATGGATTTATCCTTAACCATATGATAAGATGATCAAGAATCAATAAACCACTCATTGGAAAAAAAAGTAGATGTTGCATTGAAGGATAAACCAAAAGCAGAAAGTGCATGTCCATGAGAAGAAGAATCAAGATTGATGGTGTGCTTCTTCATTGTTGCTTCTAAGGCCTCCATCTTTTTAAAACATTTAGAATCTAGATGACCACATCTCCCACAAAAATTGCAATGTATGTTAGTCTTCTTAATTTTTAATTTTTGTCCTTTGTCACTGCTAGGAGTATAAGTTGTCTAAGAGGGTTTGGGACCTTTGTTTTTGCGATGATGTTGGTTCTTTGGATGCTTAGATTTATATTTATGTTGGGACATTATGAATTTTTTAATGTACTTGCAATGATGATCACTCTAATATGCAAGAGCTTATCTTTCTCAGAAATCAAAGAATCACAAAAAGACTCAAGAGAGAGTGTTATGCAAGAAGCCACTAGAGCCTCTCCGATGGAGTGAAAATTAAATGCAAAAAAAATATATGCACTACCAAGCTTAGTAAGAATAACATATTTACATCGACCATCCTTCATATATATTTATATATTTGATAGTCTTTAAGTAAAATTCTAAGTGTTTTGAACTTAGATAAATAATCTTAAATGCAAGAGAAATAATTGGGATTCAAAGAAATTAATTGAATTTCAAGCTAGTGGGACCAAACCACATTATATTTTCAAAACATCTTTTGCAACTTATCCCAAGCTCCATATGGGTCATCAATTCCTTGAAGGTGAAACTGTAAATTGGCAGAGATTGACATTCTAATTAATCCATGTGTTTTTTCATTCTTATTATCCCATTTGGCTTTCTTGTCAACATCGGTGGGGTATTTTTTTACCAAGGTAATACGGTACAATTATTTACTTTGTAGTACATCCTCCATATGGGATTTCCATGAGAAGTAGTTGGTATCGGTAAGAAAAAGATCACTTGGATTATCCATATTAAAATATTCAAGTAATATGGATTAAAAAATTGAAATTGATTGTTTGGATGGAAAGCTCTCAAAAAAATAGGTAGTTAAAAAAAGAAGCACTAAAAACATACTTCAAATGTGAAAGTTATGCCCTTTTTAAAAAAGGAATAAAAGGTAACCAACATGCCATGTAGCTGGTAGAAGTTGACCCACGTATTGATGGATGCAAAATGAGGTTTCTGAGTAAAAAATAATTTTCCTTCCTTCTCTAACTTTGCTTATCGGATCACTTTTACAAATATGTTACTTATAAAGTGACCCACTTTTCTAAAATAAATGAGAATCATTTTTACAATTATGTTACTTTATAAACAAATGTTGCATGGTAAAAGTAACTTGAAAAAATATTAAAGTTACACCCTAATAATTTCAATCATGAAGATGGTTATAAACTTAGCCAATCTTGGTAGCCCACTATACATCATCTTGTTCAATAAGTCATATTTTACTATTATTTTCACTCTCCTTGTTTTATATTGACTTATGACTTTTTCTTGACTCTTTTGTTTTCATTTTACTTGTGAATTCTCTTTTTTACCTTCGAGATCCTTGTTATTTATTTATTTTCATTTTGATTTATATTCTAATTTTTCATCGGGATTACTTATTTTTCTCCCCGGCTTTATTATTACTTTAATCAATTTCATTTTTTACCACTTATGCATGATTAATTTATTTTTACTTTTCAACGACTACCCATTAAATTAATATTTCTTTATAGTGGCTATCCATTTTTTTCATCCTTCAAATATATACCCCAACACTCTTTTTTATTATTAATTAATCTTGTTTGTCCCTGATGATGAGTGTAATCTCCACTTGAAACGTTGGATGTTTCAAAAATTTCATGCACAGTTCAGTTCCAGAAAAGTTCAAAACAATGTGACTAAACATGAAAATCTACACACTTAGAATATTAAAGTTATTTTATAGTGATTCACTTTTATAACTTAAGTGAAATGCACTTTATAATAAAGTTATGAGATAACTCAAGATTGCATGAACTTTTTCAAAAAGTAACTTAAAGAAAACGGACTTGAACTCAAGAAACTCAAGAACTCTTATAAATAAAATAACTTTAAACTTAGTGCACTAATACTTAATATATAACAAATTTGATGAATGATAAGGGTTTTGTTTTGTTTTGTTTGTTTGTTTGTTTGTTTTTAATGTCTCAAAGTGCATTCTTACCCCAAAAACCCTTGCTTTTTTCCTGCAAAAAACTTCAACACAACCACACACAAAAACAAATGAAATTTCGAAAAGAAAAATTATGAATATCAATAATAATGGGGTTAGCTCTCAATTATTTTACCCATAAAATAAAATTTTTCTCCCTATTTCTGATTTGTTGGGATCACATAAAGTGTATAGCAAAGAGAAAATGAAGAAAATAAAACATTTTCTTGTATATTTATGATTTGTCGAGATCGCACAAAGTGCATGGCAAAGAGCATACACAGACCATAAATAATAGCTAACCATGAATAAAAATAGTAAAATCGAAATATTAACTCATAAAAAAAAATGGCATATTCAGAGTTTGTACCTCCATATTTGACAAAAATAAATATATCTTGGGAAAACATAAGCCTTTTTTAGTGAAACAAAAAAAAAATCCGACTAAAAGAAACGCTTCAAATGCAATGGAATAGTCTGTTGATTAAGGTTGGTTGTCATTGATGTCAACCCTTGAAGAAAGCCCCGCGGCACAAAGGTTTGGGTAATGGACCCAAGATTGTTTGATGTAAAGATGACTCATTATTGTTTTGTCATGGTTGATAAGAAATAAATATGGATGAACTCCAAAGTGGTCCCCTTATGGTGAAAGCCCTCACGGAAAGACGCTTTGCGGAGTAAGAGAACCCATGCTTAATTGTATAATAATGAGATGAATGATAATGAATTTGTCAGGTAAACTATCCTATATGGATAGTGCTTTTTATTCCATTTTCGGTGGTATGTGTAACGTCACATAACTCCTCACGGTTAGAGAGTTATGGCCATAAGAAGTTGGAGACCCCAGGTTTGGGTAATGGACCCAAGTTTGTTTGATGGATAACGGTATGAGTTATGATATATTTTCAGATAATACTATTCTATATGGATA
>ML777180.1:1411246-1426355 GCA_009831015.1 Picea engelmannii
TTTTTTTGGGGGGGAGGATTTGGAGGGAAAATTTCATTCTACAAGTTATAAGATTGTCAATGGGAGGGTGAGCATTTGTATCATTCTATGTTCTTAGTGAGAAGTGATGGTTTTATCAGATCAAAAAGATTTTATTTCTGAGACATCAACAAATTGTTCACATACCTCTTATTTTGGGACTAGAAAATGCAATGAGAATGCTTGTAATGTAAATGAGGCGTCATATTTTTCATCTAGTCAGAAGTTTAATCATAGTGCAAGCAATGTTATTCAACATGTTCCTCAGGAAATTCCTAAATCAGAGGACTTTGAAGGCAACAATGATAAAGAGGAGGAATGGGGTGGTGATCAATTTGTTCATCAGTTGAATAATATTGAAAATAATCAAAATGTAGGTCGAAGTGGAGACTTTGATCACGGGATAAATGATTGGGATGGTAATTTTCCTCCAAGCGAGTATTTCCAAGGTACTGATGAATATTTTCCTCCAAGTGAGGATTTCAAAGGAACTAATGAGGATCATGAATAATTTCCCTCAAGTGGGGATTTTAAAAGTAGTGAATATTATTATGCCAATGGTGGACACTCTTTCCCTAGTGGGGAATTTAAAGGAAACAATGTTGGTGATGATGATTTTCTTCCAAGTGAGTATTTTCAAGGTACTGATGAGGATGATGAATATTTTCCTCTGAGTGAGGATTTTCAAGGCACTAACGAGGATGATGAAGAATTTCCCTCAAGTGGGGATTTTAAAAGTAGTGAATATGATTATGCCAATGGTGGACACTCTTTCCTGAGTGGGAAATTTAAAGGAAACAATGTTGATGATGATGATTTTCCTCCAAGTGAGGATTTTCAAGGTATTATTGAGGATGATGAAGATTTTCCTCCAAGTGAGGATTTCCAAGGAAGTAATGAGGATGATGAAGAATTCCCATCAAGTGGGGATTATAAAATTAGTGAAGATGATTATTCCAATGGTGGGCACTCTTTTCTGAGTGGGGAATTCAAATGCAACAATGTTGATGATAATGATTTTCCTCCAAGTGAGGATTTTCAAGGTATTGATGAAGATTTTCCTCCAAGTGAAGATTTTCAAGGCACTAAATAGGATGATGAATAATTTCCCTCAAGTGGGGATTTTAAAAGCAATGAGGATGATTATGCCAATGGTGGACACTCTTTATCGAGTGGGGAATTTAAAGGTAACAATGTTGATGATGATTTTCCTCCAAGTGAGGATTTTCAAGGTATCGATGTCGATGATGAAAATTTTCCTCCAAGTGAGGATTTTCAAGGCACTCATGAGGATGATGAAGAATTTCCCTCAATTGGGAATTTTAAAAGTAGTGAAGTGGTGAAGATGATTATGTCGATGGTGGACAATTTTTTCCAGGTGGGAAATTTAAAGGCAACAATGGTGATGATCGTGTTTTTCCTCCAAGCAAAAAATTTAGAGGCATTGATGATGGTGTTGTCGATGATGAAGACATTCTTGTAAGAGAATAGTTTAATGGAATTGATATTCTTAAGGGTGATGATGATTTTCCTTCAAGTGAATATTTTCATGGAATATCCAATGACATTGGTGAGAATGGTAATCATTTTTCTAGTGTGTTTGATATTCCTCTTATCAACGAGATTATCAATGAAGATGATGATGGACCTAGGAATGAATATTGTGTTCTCAATAATTCAGCTACAACAAATCAAGGTTATCGACGTTCTCTTGTTTGCTCTCCTGACAATGTTTTGCTTTATATTCCTTCTAGCGAGGATGATGAAATAGTGGATACATTGCAAAGAAACATTGTGTCTAGGACTAGGACTAGACCTTTTTATATCAATCCAAATCATTCTAGTTATACAAGGTCTAGGAAAGAATTTCTCACTAAATCAGTTTCCATAAGTGATTTGATTTCAAGTGAATGTTGTCAAAAGATTTGTCTGAAAAACATGGACTACATGTATGCCTTGAATAAAAGGAAGACATAATTGTCAATGAATAAAAGCATACAAAATTCATATTTAATGGGGTGCATGATATCCACCAAGACAGGATATGATTACTACATTGGGAATATTTTACTTTGTAGAAAGGATTTCAAAAATATTCACTCAAATGGTAATATTCGTCTATCAAGAATCCAAACAAGGTTGGAAAAAGATCCTTCATTTTATTCAAAGGTATATCATGGACGAGAGAGTGGGCCATTAACAAACACTACATTGTCATGGATGTGTGACTTATTTTTCAAACATGGACAATGTATGCCAGACAGAGACACAATACATATTCCAGATAATTTCTCAAGGAGGGAAATCTACAACTTGTACAAAGAATATGCTGAAGGTGTTGAAGGAAATGGTAAATTTATTACTTATGCATATTTTACAATAATATGGAAGAAACAATTCAAAAATTTATGTATTCCTAAGAAGTCAAGGATGGGGGTTTGCAGTACATGTGCTAATCTTAAATTAAGAAGAGATAAATCTGAAGGGGTGGAAAGAGGTATGGATTTACTATTTTGTTTTTTTTAATTGGATAGTTATCAACTATGAAAACATATTATCAATATTTTCATTTTATGTCATGTGCAAATTCCATAGTCAAATCACTTCAATAACATTGGACTCAACAATCAAGTGAAAGGAAAAAGTTGTAAAGACATTGGAAGAAGTGTTATGATGCTCCGAACAAATATTTAAGTATAATAATTGATAGCATGGACTAGAAGAAAACACTTCTACCACATTTTTTCCATACACCAAAAAATTTACAAGAAGAGAATTTCATTCAGTTTCACTTGGTTGGTTGTATGGTTTTTAATGGAAAAATGTGTCCAAGGGTTTACTTCACAACTCAAATATTCATAATGATGCAAATCTGACCATCACCATAATTCATCATATGCTCACTCATTGGTCTGGCAATATTCCTCAAGTTCTATATCTACAGTTAGACAACATTAGTCGTGAAAACAAAAAACAAATTGTGTTTGGATATCTAAGCATGCTTCTTCAACTGGGAATATTTTAAAAGGTGAAAGTTGGTTTCCTTCTTGTTGGAAAAAATCATGATCATATTGATCAAATGTTCAGTTGTTTTTTAGTAACATTGAAGAGGAAAAATGTTGGAAGCCTACCATACATTAATTGAATGTATTAAGAAATCATACATTTCATAGCCTATTTTTCACACATTAGAATAAACTGTTGACATGTGAAGATTTATTCAGGGATCGCATGGTGAATAAAAATGTATTGAGCAACTTAATGACATTAGCTTCCAAAATCATTTTTTTTTTTTTAAGTTGATGGGAAAACACTTGTATGGGGAAAGCAGTACTCAACTACTACAGAATGGGGGCCTTCATTAGGTTTAGCATTTTTTAAGTTCATTCCAAATCATCCAATATTTGCATCGAAGTTATTGTTATTACAATCAGTTGTTCAAATCCATAATGCACGAAGGCGTAATAGAGATGTATATTATTTTGATGCCTGGAAGAAATAAAAAATTCCATTAAAGATGCATGTGAGTACTTTGATGTTGTTGATTCTGTTTGGTGAAATTATTTTTTCAATGGTCAAAGTGACATAATTTCAAGCTCAACAAACGAAGATACATTTTTGAAGACTCCATTTCATTGGCCACAAAATATGCAAAATGAATCTGAAGAAAGAAACATTGTTGAACAACAAGAATCTCAAGGTGTTATTGAGTTTACACAAGCTGAGGAAATAGAAATGTATATTGGTTCTCTAAGATCATGTGCACAGTGTGAAGTCATGGAAGACCTTTATAGGGGTTCAATGCATGATATTAAGGATGGTATCATGATTGCAGTGTTAGCGACCGAAGATCCACATGGTTATCCATTCTGGATTGCAAAGGTTATAAAGATTGACAAAGAAAACGACGATGTTATAGAAATTGAAGTGCATTGGTATGCAACAGGTACACACCCATTGAATGGTGTGTACAAGCCAGAGATGGTGGTTGAGAAACATGTCAATAGAAAGAGAAAAATAAAGGGTCAAAATACAACTTGTCATCACACTAACCTCTTAAAATTAGAAGATGTTGACATACTTGTTTATGACTTCGATTTGACAAAGAGAGGAACTCTTCGCTCCAGGACAACATAGATTATCAAGAGGTTGTTGCCACAAGAAATAATTGCAAGATGGGAGATTGTTGAATCTATTCGTAGATCTAAAAGGCTTTTGACATCTGAAATGTTGGGCATGCATGTAGACTCAGATGGTGCATTTGTCGACAATAGAGAAGAGTATGGATCATCTACATCTTCATCTAATCATTCATATAAAGACAATGTAGACTCTGATGGTATTTTATAATCCATGAGTTAATTTGAATAAGTGTATGAAACATTTTATGTATTTTTGATCCATATGATGTTTGTATGGTAACTAGAAATGAGCATTTAACTTACATATGATCTTACATGATGTTATGAATCATTTCTATGTTTTATGAATAATATGTTTTGATTATGGGGAATATAATAAAATGTCTTAGCTCATATATTTTGAATATGGAAATTGTAACAATACTTTTAATAAATAATTTATGTTTCACTCAATGTAACTTATATTTACATTTTTTATTAAAAGTTAAAAAAATATTAAAAAATGATGTTGAATTTTTAAAGTATGGGGTGATATTTTCATGGACTTATGCATTATCTTGTGCTTGGAGTGATAAACTAATATTTAAAAATTAATCATTTAAGGGTTGATTTTATGATTTTGTTTACAGTAGTGATGATTTATTTTACCACTTTAAAAAAGTGTGCCATTTTAATACCCTAATTTTAGCATGGGTGCTACTGGTAGCAATACTTTTCAATTTGATGGTTGATTTTGAGGTTTTGGTTTTAATGGTACCAATTGTTAATAAGATTTCAAATTATCTATAATTTTAACTTTTGAAAAAAAAATTATTTAGGCAACATCATTTTTTTATTTAGGTGTTGATTTTAAGGCTTTTCTGAGCTATTGTATGAGTTTTGAAGACCATGCTTGAAAAATGTTGTAATTTTGACCCCGTTATAAAAAATGGTGCTACTGATAGCACCCCTTTTTTATTTGGGGTTTGATTTTCATTTTTTTTAATGAAAAAATATGTATTTTAAGGGCTAGAGTTCTCATTTTGAGGTCACAGTTCTCGTTAATTCGGTAACTGTGTTATAAGTATTTGTTCACTATTTCTCTTTATTTTTCCAATGGTTTTCTTACTTCTACTAGGTCATCCAAACCTACATGTTATTCCACCTCCTTTAACAACAAGGCATATCATTCCATTGTCTTATGTGCCACACTAAAAAACTTATTAGGTGACAATAATAATAATTCCTTCAATTCTTCTTTCAAGGGAAATATCTAAAATTTATTCTCATCCTTTGAAAATGAGTAGATTCTTTCTCCCATCATGATGCACTTCTATCATATTGTCATGGAATTCCCAACAATAAATGGCAAGTGAACATGGGTCTAATGTTGCACAACACTTCATCTTGATAATATCCAATGTAAATGCTCCAATGTTAAATGCTACCCTACATTGCTTAGTTACCATGGTTTTGAGTCCTTTTTAAAACCCCAATATCATATATGGTCAAGGATCATGCTCCTGACACTCTAAATTTTGTTTTTGGACCATCTCTACATAATTATCTTACAACACTTACTTCCTACCATGCACTTTGTTCAAAAGATATTCCTATGCATCAAATTATCTTCCTTTAGTGTATGTTGTTGTCTTATAGGCACTATGATATCCTTCTCAACATCAACTTTTTGCCTTTCTCTACTAGTATAAGAAACCACTCTCTTTTTTTAATTTTCTCCTCTCACTAATGTGTCTCTTGGTTCATTTCTACACAAATATTCTATTTATGTAAATTCAGAATACCTATGACATTTTGTTCCACATATGTAACAATGAATTGACCCCTAAATCCATCATATCATCTACCTATACCTATACCTTTGTTGCAATATGTATGTTGTGACATTATAGAATTTTAAATGTTTTATTCTTTTTTATTTTCTATATTGCATATGGATTGCACCCTCTACCTTGGTTGCCTACTCCTCTTTCTTTTCCAAAGCTTATTTGGATTCCATCCCACGCCATCCTCTCTTCTAATTTTAGTGCTAACTAATATGCTTCTTCTACTTAATTTAATTCATGCAAACTATTTTCATTGTGAATGAAAAAGTGCAATTAATTTACACACCTCAAAACATGTTGATCTTCATCCTCTATGATCAACTTGAATTTGTGATTTGTAAAAGTTCTCCATTCATTTCAACAAAAAAATGTTCATTCTGTCTCAAATTATGCAATTGCTTAGCCAATATCTACCTATAATCTCAAGGGAAAAAATTATGTCTTAGTTTTGACACTATCTTGATCTAACTCTAAATCTTGTCCTTACCTTTCCAAGCTCACTCTCGTTGTGCATAATCCCACCAAATGGAAATCTACCTTTTCAACTTGGTACTTGTGAACTTCAATCTCTAGGAGTTTTCCACCTTGTCGAATTCAAAATGTATCCATCACACTAATCTAGTATATCAATTCATTAGCTTTCAAGCTTCCCCTATAGCAAGAAACTTTAATCTTTATTGGCTTCTTACTCTTTAACAATGTCACAATTTTTCATGCAACATATCCTTCTTCAACACTCTCAACTTCTTCTTCTCCTAGTTGTAATTCACTTATCACTTCATATCTACTTATGTGCTTCTCTGTCTATTTTCCAACTCTAATATTATTTTATTAGCACTATCAATTTTTTGGTTGTTGTTCTACCTCCTCTCCACTCTACTTCACTCTCTCCCCTAGAACCTCCTTTTGGCTCAATTATGTATCTCCTAGAGCTCAACCTAGTATAATATCAAATGGCATAATACAACATAATGTCCCAATCTCATCAATTCTTTGTGCAACAACAAACAACAAATTGTTATACCAACAAGAGCTAAACTACTAAAAAACACAAAAATGTTTTTAGAAATAGTCACATGGTTTCTAAGGGGAGAAATCATCCTTTCATTAATATGATACAACATAGTACATATATTACAATATATTAGTCTCTCCTGACCTATCACTCAAAATCTATCTCATCTATCTATGTTGATTTCTCTCTTCCCTTTACAAATATCTTCATACTATTTTATTATCTATTTACATGACTTTTCATATAATTTTGGCACTCCAACCGTTAGTTTGTCTCTTCATCTTCCACTTTTCCTATTCAATTCCCATATGCATGTTCATCTTCTTCCACATGATGTTCCTCTTACACTTATCTCATGCACATTGTGTTTTATTTTTTGTGCACTCTTTGGTCTTCAATATGTTCCAACTTCCTTCTTTTTGGAAATATATTCACATTACACTACATGTTTTTGTGCATAAGTTCTCTTGTTCAATTTATCCCACGCCCTTTCTTCTTATTTCATCTCCATGTGCATTGTTTTCATGCTTAATTTATTCTTGTATTTTTGTTGTCTATGTCTCTAGAACACTTTTCTTTCTTGGGTCAATTTTTTTTTTCCTAGAAACAAATATGTATCTTCTATTGAGTAAATGGAAGCTACAATCCTTAGGCGCAAAGGAGCATTTAAAAAAGAATATCATATGACAAGTTCAAGAGTCAAAACCTGACCAGTGGATTATATAAATCCATTACAAAATAGAACCCCAAAAAGTTAAACCTATAGTGTTCACAACAATCCTTGGTAAGGGAACTTTGCACATTAAAAAGATAACCTAGCACAAATGATTATAAATCAAATATGTTTACCTCTCTTCTGGAGAACAAGTCTCCTTCAAAGAATTCTTCCAAAACAAAGCAGTTCTCAGATAGAAGAAGAAAATCTTTGGACAAGGCATCAACTGCATTATTGAATTCCCTTCTTATATGAGTGAACCTAATGTTGTTGAACATAGTGTTATCACATATAGTTGTCAAGGGTAGTAGGTCGTCTAAGTCTGTGGTCTGCACAGGAAGTGTCCAAACGTAGTATTCAAAAGAAGCCCATTTCGAGCTTGAAATACAAGCAATGGGAGGGTTTATTTTTCCAACGATGGAGATCCCAAGAGTAGTTTAGATCAACGGCTCACATGTATTCGGCATGTCAAAATTGTGCAATGAGTAGTGTCTAGGCAGAAGCCCCAGATTTTTAGATCAAGCACCATGCATCCTCATCCAACGGATGGTCACAATTTGCTTCGGGAATTTGGGCTTAGGGAGTTTTAGCTTCTCCACTCTCAATTTCATCCGGAGTGTTTTCTTCCGTAGTTAAAGATCAAGTGCCATGTGTCTTTCTCCATTGGACGATCATGATTTACTTCAAGGATCTGGGCTTCGAGAGTTTTATCTTCTCCCCTCTCGCTTTCATCCAAAGTGTTTTCTCCCAAAGTCCACATATCCTTGTCGCGTGTCCTCCTCAGATCGACGGTCGTCATTCACTTTGGAGCTCCAACTCTACATGCAGATCACCCCTGAGCTCTGAAGTGCCAAAGTACATGGAAATCCTCAGTTCAGACATGTGGCACTCTCATCTGTCATGACATGTGGCATCCATCTAACATTGACACATGGCACTCATTTCAAGAATTTTTGAACATGTCTTCAGCCTATTTTTGAGTGACACATGTCACCCTTCCATCCACAATATGTTAGCATAGTGATGTCAGTCTGCCACGTCAGTTGCAGGAGATCATCCTCCAGGAAGTGCTCTTGTTCAAGCACCAAGATTAGCGCCATCTCCATGCGAGGTTTTAATGGATCCTAGAATTGGTGGGCGGATAAACTTTAGCGGTAGCGTTAAATTTAGCAAGTGTGCCCAGATCATAGATCACGACCAGATCAATGACCATGTTTCATTGTGGGGATGCAACATGCTCGAATGATAAAATTCTTGAGCAGCAATTGAAACCATGGTATAGCGAAAGTGCTATGTGGTGGGAGGTGGTGAATTGCAGGCTCAAAAGTAGTGTGGATCCAAACTGCCTTTGCCAGCCCCGTAATCACATTCTTATATAACGTCAAATCCGACAGCAGCATGTGGCCGCCCCCTAGGCATTAACCTATGCTCTGATCCTGAGGAGGATTCAGTTAATGAAAATGGATCAATAGCTGAAACTTCAATTCAGTCCATAAATGGAAAACTTGGAAGCTATGGCCGAGGAGACAGAATTGTCAGCCCAAGGTACCACGATGGACGATTTATTATTGCAGGCCCATGTTGATCTAAACTTGCGTCTGACAAGAGGAAACACTCACATTCTAACAGAAGGATGCGTAGATGAAAGATTTGAATGGGATGGACAGATCACACTCCTAGTACTTGTGGACTCATCTGATTATAAATAGATCACTTTAGATTTTGTAAGGGAGGGTTCAGAGGCTAGAGAGTCAAGAGATTTTTAGGATCAGGGCTCTGTATTTCCAGTTTGTGATCCTGAGGGGCATGGATTGTAAATATTATGTTAATGAAGATTCATTTGAATTGTTTTATCAGACTGTCTTCTTAGTTTACATGTTTTTCTATTTTTCTTGTCTGGATGTAATCTCTCGGATCTATGGATTCTTGAGGCGGTAGAGGATCTGTTGTCATCTTGCCCATATTTCATGGTTCATCACTCAGACACATGTTTTTTTTCTTCTTGTCTGGATGTAGCATCTCTGATCTATGGATTCCTGAGGCGGTGTAGGATTTGTTGTCATCTTGCCCATTTTTCATGGTTTACCACTCAGACATTTTCTGTTTTCTTCTCATTGGGAGGTAGCATCCTTGATTTATGGATTTCTGAGGCGGTAGAGGATCTGCTATCATCTTGCCCATTTTTCATGGTTTATCACTCAGATGCATTTTGTCTTCCTTCTCCTCATCACCACATAAATCCTTTTGTTTGATAGGCAGTTTAAATGCCTTCATTAGTCACAATACTTATGACTCCATAGCCCAATGGTCCCGAACTGATCTATAGTTACTTATGTTATCTTTTCCTCTCCTTGCAGTCTCACTGATCCACCTACTCAAACCATTTTAATCCATTTACCTTTTTTGATGGGTACTAGGCTTATCCTCTTGCAGTCTGAGGGTGACTCTCAGTGATAACATTAATGGCGTCGTTGTCGGGGACAGAAGTGAAGACATCTTCCCTAGGAGGACGACAACGAAAAGATCCAATTTTAGATGGTGAACTGAAGCTGGACACATTATTCTGACTTCTCATCTTTCACCATGGCGACTCCATTGTTTGGAAATTTATTGGCGACTCCACTGGTTTGAAATGGACAAGATTTTAGCTCAGAGGTATGCTTTTTGTGATTTTTCAAAGATAGTTGATTTCCCTAATCTAGTGCCTAGTAGAGATGAATGGGAAAGTAGCCTTCCTAAATTTCAAGGAGAAGAGTGGGAGGAACCAACTAAACACTTGTTGTATTTTCATGATTTTATTCATTAGCTTCGTATTGTTCACGAAGGTGTTCAGACAAATATTTTCAGGTATTCATTAGAGGGGATTTCTTGCAATTGGTGTAGATCTCTCCCAGTTGCAAGTATCAACTCTTTGACAGACTTTCATGCAACTTTCAATTCCTTTTGTACATAATATTTTCTAGCTAAACGTCTTTTTGAGGAATGTAGTAATGAGTTTTCTTTGCTCCATAAATATTCTGCTAGTCATTAAATCTCGATTTGCGATGAAGCATTTATTGTAGAATAAAACATTTACCACGAATATTAGGAGGTGTTGAATGATATTCATTGTGATAACAATAGCACAAAAACATCTGGCATCATATCAGATGTTTCTGTTGTCTTAAATGTTCATGAAGATCAACATGTCTCTTTTGAATACTCTGATGTAAAAGAGAAAGTGTATTCTGCAGTAAATATTTCTCTGACTATGAAGTTGGGATAGATGATAAGTTAGTTAAAGAAACTAGGGAAGATTCCTCTTTGTTTTTTCCTATCTTTTCAGAAGATAAGGAATATTTTGTTTGCTTCTCTTATGAAGAAAATGCAGAGGATATTTTTTTCCTTGAAACCGATGTTTTTGGCATCCCTTCTTATGATGAAGAAGTTATTTCAAATACTGACCAAGAACAACCATTTTTTTATGAATATCCCAGCGAAGATGTCGAAGAGCAGAGATTCTTCATGGCTTCTTTGGAACCTCATAGCATGGTTCATGTATATGATGATTATGAATCTGATCCTTGGGAGGGCCATGAAGGAGAAAAGGAAGAGCTAAATGTGCAACTTATCTCCTATCCATCACTTGTAAATGAGAAAATATCACCTGGGATTAGCCAACCTGCATCAATCCTTTATCCACCTGTACACTTTGAGAACACCAAACAACAAGTGAGAAATAATGAAGTAAAGGAGATTAATTCTTACCAGTTTAGTGTGCCTTATTATGGATTTTATGACCCTGTATGGTTATATATGGAGCTGATTTTTCCAAAAGCATTGGAGCCTGCAAAATTATTCATCTTATCATCATTTGGGGGTATGGTCAGTGTTCCAAAACATGTTTTCATTCTGTTGCCATACTTTCCTTACCTGTTGTGGATCATTTGTAGTGAAAAGGAGAATTATGTTACCAAGCAGTTTGGGTGGCTATGGTGGAAGTTTTCTTTCACCTAACACATTGTAAACAATCAGTTAGTCTAGGATTGTACATAAATAATCTCCTTCTAGAGCACATGTGTTTGTTTTCTTTTAGTAGAATAGTGTACATGTCAGCCTATTATCTTTAGCAATATGTATTTGAGCTCAACTCCACAACCCATCATCTAAGGCACTGGAACTGCGCGTTCTTGGCAGCTCGCAGGGAGCATGCCATCCCTTGTGGAGCCAAATGTTATCACATATAGTTGTCAAGGGCAGCAGGTCGTCCAAGTCCGTGGTTTGCACAGGAAGCGTCCAAACACAACATTCAAAAGAAGCCCATTTCGGGTGTGAAATACAAGCAGTGGGCAGGTTTATGTTTCCAACGATGGAGATCCCAAGAGTAGTTCAGATCAACGACTCGCGTGTATTCAACATGTCAAAATTTCATGATGATTAGTGGCTAGGAAGAATCCTCAGAGTTGAAAATCAAGCACCATGCATCCTCATCCAGCGAAAGGTCACGATTTACTTCGAGAATCTGGGCTTTAGGAGTTTTAGCTTCTCCACTCCCAATTTCACCCGGATTTTTTTCTCCCGGAGTTAAAGATCAAGCACCACGTGTCCTTCTCCATTGGATGATCATGATTTACTTTGAGAATCCAGGCTTTGGTAGTCTTAGCTTCTCCCCTCTCGCTTTCATCCAGAGTGTTTTCTCCAGGAGTCCACAGATCCATGTAGTGTGTCCTCCTTAGATTGACGATCGTCATTCACTTCGGAGCTCCAGATCTACATGCAGACCACCCCCGAGCTCTGAAGTGCCAAAGTACGTGGCATTCATCAGTTCAGACATGTGGCGCTCTCATCTATCATAACACGTGGCATCCATCTAGAACTGACACATGGAACTCATTTCAAGCATTTTTGGACATTTCTTCATCTTTTTTTCGAGTGACACATGTTGCCCCTCCGTCCACAATATGTCAGCATAGTGACATTAATCTGCCACATCAGTTGTGGGAGATCATCCTCTGGGAAGTGATCTTGTTTAAGCGCCAAGATTAGTGCCATCTTCATGTGTGGTTTTAATGGATCCTAGAATTGGTGGGTGGATAAACTTAAGCGGTAGTGTTAAATTTAGCAGGCGCGCCCAGATCATAGATCGTGACCAGATCAACAACCATGTTCATTGTGGGGATGCAACATGATCAAATGATAAAATTATTGAGCGAACCCACAATTGAAACCATGGTATAGCGAAAGTACTACATGGCGGGAGGTGGTGAATTGTGGGTTCAAAAGCGGTGTGGATCCAAACCGCCTTTGATGGCCCCACAATCATGTGCTTATATAATGTCAAATCCTATAGCGGAACGTGGCCTCCCCCTAGGCATTAAGTCGTGCTCCAATCCTGAGGAGGATTCAGTTAATGAAAATGGATCGGTAGCTGAAACTTCAGCTCAGTCCATAAATGGAAAACTTGGAAGTTATGGCCGAGGAGACAGAACTGTCAGCCCGAGGTACCACGATGGACAATTTCTTCTTGCAAGCCCATGTTGATCTGAACTTGTGTCTGACAAGAGGAAACACTCACAATCTGACAGAAGGATGCGTAGACGAAATATTTGAATGGGATGGCCAGATCACACTCCTGGCAGTTGTGGATTGATCTGATTATAAATAGATCACTTTAGATTTTGTAAGGGAGGGTTCAAAGGCTAGAGAGTCGAGAGAGTTTTAGGAGCATGGCTCTGTATTTTCAGTTTGTAAGCATGAGGGGCATGGATTGTAAATATTATGTTAATGAAGATTCCTTTGAATTGTTTTATCAGACTGTCTTCTTAGTTTACATGTTGTTCTATTTTTCTTGTTTGGATGTAATCTCTCTGATCTATGGATTCCTGAGGCGGTAGAGGATCCGTTGTCATCTTTCCCATCTTTCATGGTTCATCACTCAGATGCATGTTGTTTTTATTCTTCTCTGGATGTAGCATCTCTGATCTATGGATTCCTGAGGCGGTGGAGGATCTGCTATCATCTTGCCCATTTTTCATGGTTTATCACTCAGACATTTTATGTTTTCTTCTCGTTGGGAGGTACCATCCTTGATTTATGGATTCCTGAGGCGGTAGAGGATATGCTGTCATCTTGCCCATTTTCATGGTTTATCACTCAGACGCATTTTGTCTTCCTTCTCATCACCACATAAATCCTTTTGTCTGATAGGTAGTTTAAATGCCTTCATTAGTCATGATACTTATTACTCCATATCCCAATGGTCCCGAACTGATCTGCAATTACTTCTGTTATATTTTCCTCTCCCTGCAGTCTCACTAATCCACTTACTCAAACCATTTTAATCCATTTACCTTTTTTGATGGGTACTAGGCTTATCCTCTTGCAGTCTGAGGGTGACTCTCAGTGCTAACACATAGCATAAAGTTCCATAAGTTGAAGTGTTATAGAATGAAGACCGAGATTAGTTACTTAAGCCTCCCTCTTCATCCAATTGATAACAAGTTTTGAGTCCCCAAAGCCCTGTAAATCATAGATATTACTATGCACTGCAATTTTGAGAAGATTAAACAAGGCCTTGAATTCTCCCAAGTTATTGTTGGATTACTGAGAGTGGGGGTGAATCAGTAATAGAGCAATTGGGTCCCTTTTAACCATATAATCCAAGTGCTATATCAATGAAGCATTATTATCCAATAACTACAGAGTAAATAAGCAATGAATAAATGAACAATCATACACATACACAGTACACCAGTGTTTTACGTGGAAACCCAAATCGGGAGAAAACCACGGAATGCTTTTTCTTATATGTCTTGAAGAATTACATTCATTGGAATCACCAACTTCCTTTGTCTTCTAGCTGCAACTAGAAGGAGGCTCCAACCTCCTAGTTTCTCAGGCTACAACCTGAGCGAAGCTCCAACTCCCCAAATCTCTGGCTACAACCAGAAGGAGGCTACAACCCCCAATGTTCTCCGGCTACAACCGAAAGGTGGCTACAACCACCTGTCCTTGCCCTGTCCTGCCACCCTGAAGTAGAAGTAGAATGATGCAACCACTGTCACACTATCACTGTGAGATATACCGTTGTAAACCTGTACCAATAAATCTGAACCATGCATCAACCATGCATCAACCTGTACCATAAACAATTGCATCAACCATGCACCAACCTGTAATCAACCTATACCATAAACAAGTGCATCAACCATGCACCAACCTGTAATCAACCTGTACCATAAACAAGTGCATCAACCATGCACCATCCTGTAATCAACTTGTACCATAAATAAGTGCATCCAACCATGTACCAAGTATGTACCAATCATGTGCCAACCACTCATCAACAATGAATCATCAATATGTACCAACATCATCAACTATACACCTCATGTATGTGCCAACTCATCAACTA